>JAMPIV010013058.1:120000-137897 GCA_024509875.1 Oreohelix idahoensis | reverse complement strand
TTCCGTGGTTGCAGTGATACTCCCATGCAACCTATCATCATCTTCATCGTCTACCGTTCTATGGCGACAGCCAGGAGAGCCGAGGATGGCACAGGCTTTCCTCCAGATATTCCATCAAACAATTTATGTGAAACCTTCACCTTTCCTTTAAGGAGATCCTTGTAATAGTACTAATCTTTTTAAGACGGTCAACGCCCTTGCCATCCGATGCGAAGTTTATTGCTTCCGGTGAGTAGCAACAAAACTTTTCCCCTGGTTGGAGCCCGCTCTCTCATTTTCCAGCTTTGTTTATCTTTTACAGTGTAGCGCGGCTTTCGTAAGGTTTATCGAAGCTAGATCCCATCCTAGCTTAACCTTTCCTCGAGCTCATCACATACATACTTGCTTGCAGAGACGACTGCTTGTCCCAGCCTTTTGGTTCTGTCAGTGACCGAAGTAAGCTTCTAGTGGCCCCTAATAGGTCTGCCAAATAAAAGTGTAGCTGGGGCGGGAATTCCCGAAGACGCTGGGTACCCTCGGTAGGTCAATAAGGATATAGTAATCCTAGTCCTTCCGTTTTCTCCTGACCCACTTCACGTAACCATGTGGTGAAGCGCCATAAAAACGTCCACGACCCTTTCTCCGGCCGGATGGTAGGGACTTGCGTGGATATGTTTGGCCCTCAAGATCTTAAAGATCTCCTCCATTAACAGGCTACGGAATTGGGATCCATTACCAGTCAAAACTTGTTGAGGGAATCCCAACCGTGTAAAAATTTGCACGAGGGCTTCTGCGACATGCCTCGGGGAATCTGTGCCATGTTAGCGGTTACGCAGCTTCGGCCCACATTGTGCCAGTGTCGACTACGGTCAGGATGAACCTGTTCCTTCTTTTGGTCCTTTCCAGGGTCCAATGATGTCGTCAGCAACCCGTTCAAAAGGAGTCCCTACTATTGGCATTTGCCCCATAGGTACTGGGGGTGTCAAGTGCTTGGGTGCTACCCGTTGGCACTGGGCGCAGGATTTCACGTACCTGATAATTCAGAGTCATTCCATGGCCACCAATAAGTGGGTTTTTATTCGCCTGAATAGTGGCGTTTTGTCCCATATGTCCGCTAAAGGGAAGAGAGTGCCCCATTTCTAAGGTGTCTGCTTCTGTACAGCGTCGGTAACTAGGAGAACTGAGTTATTCCCCCCCCCCCCCCCGAGTGTCCGGGTTGCCCGTTCTACGATACAATACGCCATCCTTAGAAAAGATTGTCTCCGTTGTGTCGGGGTTATGCGGCTCCTTAGCCATGGGCAGTTTTCTAAAGCAGAGCTCCAGAGTAGGGGATCCTTTTTGTTGCGCCCTCCTTCAGTTCATTCGGCAACAAATTTGGCGGCACAGGGCTCCCCTCTCCTTCTTGGCTTGCCCTCTTGTGGTTACCGCTTGCCACAATCGGCTCTAATTTAAAAATATTAGGGCTCCTTTGTGTCCTCCAAATTAAACACATATCTACATCCCAGGATAAAACTGGGTAGGTATAGATAGGATCATCCATAATGGCCGCTTTAATAACTCCTCTGACAAAATCAGTAGTGTATTTCTACCAGTGCGATGGGGAAGCGTCCTGGTTGCATCACATCTTGAAACTGCCACATAAGTTTGACGGTTTTCCTCTGTCTCCTGACTCGTTATGACTAGCTGCCTGCGACAAATTACAATCAAAACTAATCCCGTGTCAACAAAGACAATTAATTAGAAGTACCGTTCAAAAGTACAGTTCCTCGCAGTTGAGTGTCGGTCCACCACTCAGGTTGAGAATCACTGACATTGACTCTACCTTTCGAGGCTGTATGCAAACATCCGATGCGGGCTCGGACCGTTTTGTTTGCCCTGATCAGACGTTCCGTTTCGTAGGGGTCTTTCCCCATTTCCTTGACCTTGGGTGCGGCGCGCTGCCACGTAGGCTTGGTGGGATTTGATCAGAAGTATTATTTGGGGGGTATCGGTTTTGTAGAATTTTCGATTTTTCCTGGGGGAGGTCTCTGGTTATTATTATCTCGTTGGATATAATGTTGAGAAGGATTGGAAGAATAGTGATTGACTGCTCTAGATTTTGTTTTCGAGATGGCTCATCTGCGGGTTTACGTTTAGTGCTGGGGGGGAAGTTCGGCCATTGCATTGCTATCGCGTTCGGCTTTATTGAGGTGTCCTCAAGCCTGACTGTCCCCTGTTCCGCCAAAAATCTACGGTGTCCATTGGACAAAGTGGATTTGTATCTGTTCAACAAGAACAATTTCTAGAAGTCCCTCATATGAAAGAGGTAATTTTCAGATAATTTCCTATGCACTTTGTCAAATAGCCCGTGAGACGTGAAGAGAACTGCGGAAAAGTTTTCCGTGCTCTCTTTCCGCTGTTTCTGAACATTTGCAGAAATTTTCGGGCGGTCATCTCAAACCGCTGTAGTAAGGGCTTCTTCAGCATGTCGTAATCATGTTGTGTGGTTCCCAGCTTTGTGTATACGGCATAAGCATTGCCTTTGAGTTGCGTTGAGAGTTTAAGTGCCCAGCGGGTACTCGCTAACCCATACAGATTGGCGAGCCTCTCGAATTTTTCTAGGAAGCTGTCAATTTTTTTCGTTAGGGCTAGGAAAAGACTCTAAAGCAAAAGACATCGCAGTTAATTGGGCAGATTGAGTACTGGAGAGGTCCAATGACTGAGACTGGGGCGACGACGGCTCTCCATTATTTTGAAGTAGAGGCACTCCGACTCTCTAAAGCCTTGAGCGACCAATTCGTGCTTGTCTTTCCCTCTCTCTTTCTCTCTCTCCTGCGGGCTTCCATCTCTGCCTCAATTTTTCTTCTGCTTCCAATTGACGATCGTCCGCTCTTTTCTTCTCAGCCCTCTCTTTCTTTCTTGATCCGCGTCATACCTTTCCAGTTTCTGGTTGACAAACGCGTTTGCAGCTTCTGGCTCTAATCCTGCCTCTTTCGCCTCCTGTCTCATCAACATGGCCCTCATCCTAATTCTCTCTGCCATGATAAAAACCGGATGCTTCTAAGACTAAAGAATAGGAAGAAGAAACAAGGAGGGAAAAAAACTCAAAGCCGCTACGAGAAAAAAACACAAAGTAAAATTTACTTGTTTTACCTACAACCTTTACTGTGCTAACTTATCGCTTGCTATTATCTGGCAATTAAGTGCTCTAAACGCAAGCGACTAATGCCACTAAAATGGTAAGTTTACAAACTGGTAAAAATTTGTACTTTTACTAAAAGTAAGAAAATTTATGAAAAACAATTTAAAGGGAAAAAAAAAATTTCCTGAAAATTTTTTACATTCTCCACTAACCGAACTTCCGCCCTTCTGAAGTCATTAAAGAGTAAGACGATGTTAACTAGATTTTAAAAATTATTTTATAAATTTAGAACAAGCGTCCTTTAGCTTTGGCTCAGCCTCTTCTAACTTCAAAAACCTTTTGTGACTGAAGACAAATCACGCAAACCCAGCAATTATATAACAAAATTTCAATTTTCTCTGCCAGAGAATACAAAGGTGTTACAAATATTTTATTATCCACTAACTTCCTGCTCCTGTGGAAAGAACAAACCCTGTAATACTTATTGTGTGGTCGGCCCCAAAATACTAAAAGGCTTTGTCTAGGGAAGTAATTACTTTTTTTTAAGATTATACCCTAACTTCACAAAGACAATCAAACCACACTCTATTTAAACTAGGCTCAGAATCCGGGACGAGCTAACCATTTATTGTCGTAATTTTTTTATCTGAGAGAGCTCTGATGGATATTGGTCCTTTTAGAGTGTAGAATGATAGTGAAGTGCTCTGTGATAATAAGGATTTAGGAAAGTGAGGTAGTAGATTTCACAAAGGGCTGGGGATAGAGTAAGGAACAGTCATCGACTTATTACGACAAAATTTGTCTCTCAAAACTATAATCCTACCACTCTTCTGAACAAACAGTTGTTTTTTGTCATTCCAGTGCGCTCATGCGCACACACCGAAATGGTGGTTCTGACGCACCACGTACATGAATAACACACTACGATAAACAAAATATGGGAAATGTTTGGATTTTGGGGCCAGCCGACACCAAAATGCTAAGTAAATTTTTTAATACTTTTTATTATCATAAAATCAAGTCACAAGTAATTATAAATTTACAGTCAGAAATCATGGGTTACAAAATACAAAATGACAGGGGAGGGGGGGGGGGGGGATTTGAGGAGAAGTATCCAAGGCACCTCTTCCCGCTTGTATTTACAACCAGAAAGGACCCTCGGTTCCCCAAGGACGTGACGTGGGGGGGGGGTGATGATCAGAGATAGGCAATTTAACCCAATGGTAAATTTATTACTCTGAGTCAAGGGGGTTACAGTAATAAGGGGTAAAGGAAAAGCTAGGGATCATCAAATGTTTTCCTTTAATCAACCAATTTTCCCGGGAGGGGGGAATGCTCACAGTTAAATAATCCCGCTAGGAGAAATCCCGTACAATTAATACAGTACACCTTAATACTAGGTTGAACTAATTATAAGGGTAAAAAGATTAAATCTCCTTTTTCATGAAGAAAACACGCTTGGCTGGCCAGCACACAGTCACACACACACACAGACTTACCAAATGGTGAATTCTGGCACTTCATAGGAAATACATTAAAAAACAGCACTAAACCTTGGCTTAGGTAAAAGTATTTTCTTCCGTGTACAGCCCCAGATTAGCGGGTTGTTGAAGTTAACAAAGTGTCCCGAAATCGCTGAACGTTGAAGTTTAACGGTACTGTTTGTTTATTAGATAAAGTTCCTAAAGAATGGCACGGGCACTTGGCTAGGTGTGAGGAATGGTGTGGTGTCTAAGATTGGCACAGCTGGTGGAGATAACTTTCTTTTGCAGTAATGTCACAAACTACAAAACACTGAGGTACGTTCTTCAGGGGGTGGTAAAATCCAATGATTATGCTTGACAGACAGTGTCAGGGAAATCTATGTTCTTCTTCACAAATAGAGCAGTGAGTAAAATATTGCTACTGTTGACTGTTCTTCTTCCAGTTTGATAACTATAAAACGACTTTATGAATTGGGATTTTAAAATAGTCTTTGGGTTTGCTTTGTTTCTGTATACTTCAGATAGCTGAATCCCAACAGGATCGCCACAAAGATAAAATTTCAAATATGTTCATAAGTCACTGGAGTAATCGAACAAAGTCGGCAAGACTCTAGATATATATTAATGCTGCGTAATGGCTGCTTAAATGATGTTTCATTGCTGCTAAATTGCTGGGATGCGAGGTTCAAAAGATCATTCTGGATGCAATAGAAAAAACATGAAATACAATAAAATCATATTAAAATCTAACGCGCGATACATTTACAGTTTAACTATTTTCTGCACTCGCGTCTTCAATTAATAAAGCAAGGAAAAAACTCCCCGTGAGGTTAATAGTTGAAAGCACATCTATTTATACAAAACTAAACTGTATTAAAGTTATAATTCCCTTAAGCTATAATTCCCTTAAGCGGCTATTGTATTAGGAGATAAACTTATAGATGTAACATTTAGTTGGCACTAGAACTTTGAAGTTGGGCTTATTTAATAAGGTTAAATTTACACCACAATCCCGTGAACTAAATATGAAATAACTAGACCACTGATCACTCGAAGCTAAAGTATTAATTACGGTCTGCACAGAAAAAGAATTTCACTCCAATAGCCAACAATTTAGATGAAATCTAACAGGAATTTAGCTATATGCTAGTGAATCTTAGAATTCTGTCAGAACGAATGATAACGTTGCCCTTTTCAGATTCTGTATTTATCTATTAGAAAGGCAAGATAAATGGTACGTGTGAAAATTTCGCGCCTCTTCAGTTCCCAGGGAAAGTCGAAGTTATTTAGCCGCCATGCTAACCACGATGGCCCGACTGGCTTCCGATCTACGTTCGTCTCAGGCTGCTCGCACGAGGATGTGAAATTTCGGCGGGACTAGCCTCGTTCGCGGTGAGTTTCCTGATTCCTCAGATCGTATCTGCTACGCTGAGCGTTCCGTCTTTCGGGCAAGTCTGCCGGTGGCCACAGAAGTGCGAAGTCTGCAAGAAGCTTTCTTCTGACCGCTCGTGTCCGTCTTGCGAACGGTTCAGTGTTCGTACGGAGATGCTAAACTTCTGCTTCTCTGTTCTGGGGATCTTCTTTGACTGCTTTGATCATAGCCGCTACTCTTCGTTGATGAAAAGTTACAACAATACTGATGTTCAGGGATTCTAATGTTATGAAAAGCTAAAGTCCCTTTAATCATCCATCAAATCAGGGAAAATTCACTTGACAAACTAGACGTACGTCACAATCGTCCCCACTTTTAGACATGAAACCAATTTTTATGTTTCCTTCTTGACAATGGAGGTGACCTGATTGGTGACTTCAGGATGAGTGGTATCTTCAGTTTGCTCTTCTTCCTCTGTAGACTAGTTTCTACTCAAGAAGTCAGCTCCGACATTCTGTTTTCCTGGAATATATTCCACTTTGAAGGAATAAACGCTCAATAATAATGCCCAGCGCATAATCCTTGCGTTGAATTCCTTATTGGCACCAAGGAAAGCTAATGGAGCGTGGTCGGTTTGTACTGTGAAAGAAGTACCATACAGAAACTCATGATGGCGTCTGATGCCATGAATCAGAGCGAGACATTCTCTTTCAACGACACTGTAGTTGCGTTCAGCCTTGTTCAGTTTCCGACTGCCGTAAGCTACTGGGAATAGCATATTCGGGTCACTGTCCTCGGCTTGCAACAATGTTGACCCGATGCCCTGACCTGACGCGTCAACTCTCAGTACGAAAGGCTTCTTAAGGTCAGGTAACCTTAGGATGGGGTATGCCGACAACTGTCCTTTCAAAGTGCTGTATGCATGTTCGCACTTTTGATCCCACATGACCTTATCAGGATAACCTTTCTTGGTGAGGTCAGTCAGAGGTGCCGTAAGTCCGTTGAAGTTCTCGATGTATTTCTGATAATATGCACATAGTGATAGGAAGGAACGCACGTCTTTCTTCGTTCTGGGCCTTTTGGCTGCAGCTATTTTCTCCACGTTCTTCTGAACAGGCCAACTACAGCCGTGGGAAATAGTATGCCCCAAGAAGTCTAGCTTTTCAAACCCGATGAGACATTTGCTAGGTCTGGCTGTGAGACCAGTTTCCTGTAGTCTCCTGAGGAGCATAGCAACCGTAGCAATATGTTCGTCGTAGGTTTCCGATGCAATTAATATGTCATCCATGAAATTATGGATGTGGGGACTTTGCAAAGGTTTTAACAGCTTCCTCATCATTCTGGTGAACACTCCTGGTGCGTTATGCAATCCGAACGGCATCACATTAAATGTGTAATGTCCTTCACTAGTGCTGAAAGCTAGCAAAGGTTTAACTTCCTCCTTGACTGGTATTTGATAATAAACTTTACTGAGGTCAATCTTGGAGAAAATCGTTGCCTTGCTGAGCTTGGTGAACAACTCAGAAACAGTTTGGAGAGGTTCGGGCTGGAATTCCGTAACAGCGTTTAGTAGCCGGTAATCTATACACAGCCGAACTTCCTTATTGGGCTTCTGCAACAGCACTACACTTGAACTGTAAGGAGATGTAGACTCACTGATAATTCCTGCCTGTCGCAGCTTGTCTATTTCTCCGCGAAGTGCATCAGCTTTAGCGTACGGGATGGGGTAAACTCTGGTTCGAACAGGGGTCTCGTTTGTTAATTTCATGTCAAATTCGATGAGATTTGTTCGACCAGGTACATCCGTTAAGACTGCACTGTACTGCTTTAGTAGTGCCCTGGTTTCTGTTTGTTGTTCTGGTGAGAGATTGTCGCCGAACTTGACATCTTTAAAGGATTCTGTGGGTTGCAGTGGATACTCCATGCAACCATCATCATCTTCATCGTCTACCGTTGCTATGGCGACAGCCAGGAGATGCTCGGAGGATGGCACTGGTCTTTCCAGATATTTCATAAGCAGATTTATGTGGAAGACCTTCTCCTTTCCTTTAATGGAGATCTTGTAATTAGTACGTGAGATCTTTTTAAGGACGGTCAACGGCCCTTGCCATCCGATGCGAAGTTTATTGCTTCCGGTTGGAAGTAGCAACAAAACTTTTTCCCCTGGTTGGAGCTCTCTCTCTCTTTTGCAGCTTTGTTGTATCTTTTAGCATGTTTAGCGCGGGCTTTCGTAAGGTTTATCGTAGCTAGATCCCATCCTAGCTTTAACCTTTCCTTGAGCTCAGATACATAATTGCTTGCAGAGACGACTGTCTTGTCAGCCTTTTGGTCTGTCAGGGACCGAAGTAAGGCTTCTAGTGGCCCCTTAATAGGTCTGCCAAATAAAAGTGTAGCAGGCGGGAATCCCGTAGACGCTTGGGGTACACTCGGTAGGCGAATAAGGATATATATAGGTCCTAGTCTTCCGGTTTCTCCTGACCCAGCTTACGTAACATGGTGGTGAAGCTGCCATTAAAACGTTCCACGAGCCCATTTCCGGCCGGATGGTAGGGACTTGTGTGGATATGTTTGGCCCTCAAGATCTTAAAGATCTCCTCCATTAACAGGCTACGGAATTTGGATCCATTGTCCGTCAAAACTTGTTGAGGGAATCCCAACGGTGTAAAGATTTGCACGAGGGCTTCTGCGACATGCTTGGAATCTGTGCATGTTAGCGGTACAGCTTCGGCCCACATTGTGCAAGTGTCGACTAATGTCAGGATGAACCTGTTCTTTCTTTTGGTCCTTTCCAGGGGTCCAATGATGTCGACAGCAACCCGTTCAAAAGGAGTCACCACAATTGGCATTTGCCCCATGGGTACTGGGGGTGTCAAGTGCTTGGGTGCTACCCGTTGGCACTGGGCGCAGGATTTCACATACCTGATAATGTCAGAGTTCATTCCTGGCCACCAATAGTGGGTTTTTATTCGCTGAATAGTGGCGTTTTGTCCCATATGTCCGCTAAAGGAAAGAGAGTGCCCCATTTCTAAGATCTGGCTTCTGTACTGCGTCGGTACTAGGAACTGGTTATTCCCCGTGCTAAATTTCTGCTTCTCTGTTCTGGGGATCTTCTTTGACTGCTTTGATCATAGCCGCTACTCTTCGTTGATGAAAAGTTACAACAATACTGATGTTCAGGGATTTTAATGTTATGAAAAGCTAAAGTCCCTTTAATCATCCATCAAATCAGGGAAAATTCACTTGACAAACTAGACGTACGTCACACTCACGACTGAATCATAATCTAGACCTGTATCTTAAAGGCACCTTATGGTGACCCCATTACATACAACGTCCTCACATACTGGGGGGTGATAGGGCTCCTGTGGCTTACTAGGTTTTGCCTTTCCTCATTGTTTCCCCGTTTTCATGGCAGCAAAATTGGAAGGTTTTCTTTTACAATCCTGGGAGTCATGGTTGTCCCTCTTACACCATTTACAATATTTCTTTCCCTGGTTAACAGGTTTTCTTTCATTATATTGCGGGTTTCTGTCACGTTGTTTGTACCTGGACCTATCATAATATGGTTTATTCTTGTTAAACTTATCTCTATTGTCATATTTGTTCTGAGGTTGAATTTGGGGACCCTTATTTTGATCTTTATGTTTCTTCTTAGCTCCTGCCAACTCTGACTGGGCTGCTAGATATCTCTCAGCCACATTTAAAATATCCACCAGTCTCTCTGCACCCTGTTCTGTGAGAAACTTTCTCAAGTCTGGAGCCATGGACTCTCTAACCTGCTCCATCATAATCATTTCCTTTAAATCTTGGGTTTTCCCCAGAGCAGTCCATTTCTCCAGATAGGTCTCTAGGCGGGCCGAGAACTGGTGGTAGGTTTCCCCAGTGAGTAATTTAGCATGTCTAAATTTCTTCTTATAAAATTCACATTCACTGTTTTTCTCATACCTGACCAGTAGTGCTTGTTTAAGAATGTCATAATCGTCTTGGTCATCTTTACTGAGCTTGGAAAATACTTCATAAGAATTTCCCCTAAGTCCCTGGGATACCTCAAGGCTCCACTTCTCCTCCAACCCATATGTTGTAGCAAAACTTTCAAAGCGGCTTAGGAAGGACTCAATATCATCATCTTTCTCAATAAAGGGGTCCAGATGAAACCCCATGGCTGATGAGGAGGCTACCTGGCTTGCAGCTGAGTCGGAAGTGGATGGGCTAATACCATTTACGGGAGCATGGCCTTGTAACTCCAACTCCCTTAGTCGTAACTCATGTTCCCTCTGTAACCGTTTTTCTTCTGCTTCCCTTTCAGCAGCCAGTCTTTTATCTTCCCTTTCCGCCTCCAATCTCCTTTCTTCTTTCTCTCGTTCCGCCTCCAATCTCTTTTCTTCTTTCTCTCGTTTCGCCTCCAATCTCTTTTCTTCTTTTTCTCGTTCCGCCTCCCTCTGTAGACGTCTTTCTTCCTTTTCAGCCTCAAGCCTCTTAGCTTCAGCCTCATGCCTCTTCTCCTCCAACTGCAGCCTCTTTATCTCTGCTTCCCTATCAGCCTCTAATTTCTTAAGTTCTCTAGCCTCTTCTAACTGAATTCTCTTCTCCTCCCTAGAACCTTCCCTTTCTTACTTACTTAGTCGTTCCCCTTCTACCGTGAGGTGTAGAGGTTTGGAAGAGAGAGCGCCAGACTATCCTATCGGCTGTCTTCCTCCTGGCCTGGTTCCATTCTAGTCCTCGATCTTTCACAGATTGTCTAATGTTGTCCTCCCAGCGGACTCTGGGTCGTCCTCGGGGTCTGGATCCTTGGCTCTTTGTTTCCCATGCTTGTCGTGGTATCCGATCTTCTCCCATTCTGCAGACATGGCCAAACCATCTTAATTGGGACTATTCTACTTGGGTCTGCAGGGGTAGGATTTAAGGCCTTGACGTATCGTCTGGTTGCGTACCATGTCTCTTCTTGTTACTTCAACCACCTTCCTCAGATACCTCATTTCTGAGGTTTGGATCTGGCTTTTATGGGTTGTAGTCATTGCCCATGACTCGCATCCGTATGTCAAGACTGGGACATAGGTGGAGCGGTATACAGCCATCTTCGTTTTCTTACCAACCTCTCTCTTGCTGAGGAATCCTCGATTTATGGCCTGAAAAAGTCTCCCAGCTGCTGCTTTTCGAGTGGCCAACTCTTCTTTGATGCCTCCCTTTCGGGCTATAATAGCTCCGAGGTATTTAAAGTGGTCGACCTGCTCCAGGACCTGTTCTCCCAGCTTAATCTGATGTTTTCTTTCTTCTCGTGATATCACCATGGATTTTGTTTTAGAGCTGCTTATGATCATCCCTCTCTTCTCCAGCTCTTCCTTCCAGACTTGCAGGTTGGATTGGAGATGTGCCTCTGATTTAGCAATCAGGGCAACATCATCAGCAAATGCCAGCTCCGAAATATAGACCTGTCTCATCTTCCAGTACCCCACTGAATACTTTCTTGTTCTCTCCTTACATGCCTTGATGACATCATCCATAAGGAGTATGAAGAGGTAAGGTGATAGGATATCACCTTGTCTTACACCAGTGGTGGTCCTGAACTCTTCCGACTTATGGTTTGCTGTCCTCACATAATTTCTGCAAGACTTGTAGAAGCTCTGTATAGCATGAATCAGAGGTGCTGGAATATTCTTCCTTGCCAATCAGTCCCAAAGTTTGCTCCAGGGGACCCTGTCAAACGCCTTTTCCAGATCTATGAAACAAAGATGCATCTCACTCTTATACTCAAGGGCCTTTTCACTCAGCTGTCTGAGTGTGAAGATTAGGTCTTGAGTACTTCGGTTTGCTCGGAATCCGCACTGGACCTCATCCAATTGTGGCTCAGCTAGGCGTCGGAGTCTCTGCTCTAGGATTCTAGAGTAGATTTTACCAGGGACACTGAGAAGGGATATGCCTCTATGGTTTCCACACTGTCGATTGTCACCCTTTTTGAAAAATGGTGTTATGATGGCAATCTCCCAATCCTTTGGTATTGTCTTGTTGTACCACGCTGCCTGTAAAACCCTTAAGAGTAATAGGTCGCCTGATGCTCCCATGAACTTAACCATTTCTGGTGTTATACCATCAGGCCCTGCTGCTTTGCCCATCTTGATTTTCTCCAGTGCTGCCTTCAGTTCTTCCATCTTTATGTCATCTTCACCATCATTGGTTTTCTCTTCTGTGCTAGTGTTTATCATTTCTGATGCTTCACCATGCTCACCATCCAGGAGTTCTGAGAAATATTCTTTCCATCTTCCCATTACTTCCTTCGGGGCAGTAAGCAATTTGCCTTGCTTGTCCTTTATAAATTTGAGAGGGCATTGTTTTTCCTTCCTCATGTTCTTTAGGGTCTTATAGAACAATTTCTGGTTTTCTTGTGCATCTTTTTCTAGCTTTTCTCCAAATTCTTCCCAGGACTTCTGTTTTGCTGCTAGCACTTTATTCTTTGCTTCTGTTCTGAGTGTTACATATTCTCTATATTTTTCCATTTGTCCTGTTGTGTTTTTTAGCTCCTAAGTATTGTTTCCATGCCATTTTCTTCTCTCTTATTTTCTCTTTGACTTCCTCTGTCCACCAAGGTGTCCTCTTTCTCTTGTTCCCAAGTCGGACTTCACCGCATGCTTCTGCAGCAGCTGTCTTTATGATATCCTTGAATTTAATCCAGAGGGTTTCCAAGTCATCAGGTCGTTCTTCTGTGTTGCTCACCGCTGCAGCAATAAGCCCCTGATATCTGGTCTTAATTTCTGGCTCTCTCAGCTTGTAGGTCCTAATGCTCATTTCTCCTGCTCGTTTACTTGGTTTCTTGCGTGATGTTGGGCAGTTCCTAGGCTGAGCAACTCTTTCAGTTGTTCTTTTGATTGTTAGCAGGTAGTGATCACTTCCAATCTCTGGCCCCCTCCAGACTCTAGCATCTCGGACATATTTGAATGAGCTTCTCCGAACAATGGCATAGTCGATCACTGACTTCTCATTCTTTGTTGGTTCACATCTAGTGTATGCATGTATGCGCTTATGGGGGAACTTTGTGTTTGTAATGATCAGATTCTGCTCACTGCAGAATCTAAGGAGTCGCTTTCCATTGTCATTGAGAGTATCTTCTCCATATCTTCCGATAACTCCACCCCATCTAGCATGGTCATTTCCAACTCTGGCATTAAAATCTCCGAGCATGATAACTTCATCTAGGCAGTCATCCACTGTCCTTTGAAGCAGCTCGAAGAATTCCTCCTTGACCTCTGCTCTCTCATCCTCATTTGGCCCATACACTATGACCAGGTTGACTATGGTTTCTCCTTCTTTTAGTTTAACAACCATAATGCGCTCCGAGACAAAGTTCCATCCCTTGATACTATCTTTTTGATTTTGGGCCACAATGCAACCCACGCCCCCTTTAGCTCTTTCAGACATGGGTACACCACTGTAGAGCAGTGTGTTGCCATCGAGATCCATGACTCCTTGTCCTTTTTTCTTTGTTTCCGTTATAGCCAGGATTTCTAGTTTTGCTTTCCTCATCTCTTCCACTAGCTCCTCTTCCTTCCCATTTATACTTCTTGTGTTCCAAGTTCCATAAGTCGTAGTCCGTAGTCCGTTCCAGTTCGTCGCCTTTAGAATCCGTCCGATTTTCTCTCTTGTGTTGCTAGTAATCGTGATTTTAAGGCAAACAGGTGATTGGCCTGTTGTGCCTTTGCATGGTGGATGGGCTGCCTCCTTACGGCCTCCATGCAGGCCGCCCTCCTCCTTTTTCATCCGGGCTTGGGACCGGCATTGGCGGAGTTACCTTCCCTTTCTCTGGCTATAAATTTATCAACCTCTGCTGTAACATAATCACTAATGTCATCATCTTATATAATCTAGTTGATATATTCAATGGTGGAGGATAAGTCAGTGAATTCACAAGGCCCCAAAACACAAGGGCTTATCTTTAGATATGTGTAGACAATTCTGCGATGTCCTGGTTATAAGTCTGCCTGCACACAACCCTGCTCAGCTTTCAGGATTCGAGATAAGGTAAGGCACTCAATTCATATGGCCTCAAACAGGTACTATGGTTGAACACCAACGTGACTGGCTCACTTCAGTTTCTCACCCAGAAACTCTGGAAGTAGAGGATTAATTTCCCTCAAAATACTATTCTGACCTATCTCCGTTCCTAACAGGTTTACAGGTATGAACAGATCAAAAATCAGAAAATAATACATAAACCATTATTGTCCCCATCTGGTAGAGTGCTCTATTCATCATTAAGTATCTCAAGCATATGTTTTTACACCTTCCTAGTCATAATACAATATTATAATTTCATAAATACATTCAGGTAATAAAGATGGCCAGTGATTTTCTGGCTATAACTCAAACATTATTCATTAAAGTCGTTTCCCTTTTTAATGTCTTTTTATCCCAACTTCTAAGTAAAACTGTAAGAATTTTATTAAGTTCTTTCCCCACAATGTCAGAAAGCCTGTCTGGCTTTTCTAAAAAAGGATAATATCTTTCTTAGCAACTAGGTGAAACAACACAAAGTTTGATGTTGGCTTCCCTCTTTATATATATATTTTTATTTTATTTTATCTCCCAAAGTACAAGTAAAGCTGTAGGGCTTTTACATGAAGCTATAAGATTATCTAACCCCATTTAATGTCTTTACGTAACATGTTGAAGTTGCACTTGTACGACTGAGACTCTCCCCTTCAAATATTCATTCTTAGTCAATATGGCAAACACATTTTCAAATACAATAATAATTATATAAATGTTGGTCTTACCGCAATATCGAATTTATCCACTATGTAAGTTAATTACAGGCCATAAATGGTCACACAGAATCTCCTGCTGACTATCAGAACAGCGAAGGTATATGAGCACAACTTGTCTGTATACGTCCTTTAACTTTTCAAGTGGAATTATAATTTGAAAGTGGCGAGGAAAACTTGTGCCTCAGTGTATTTATTCTCTTCTGTTAGTTTTTCTAAGTAACCAATCCGATTTCATCTGCTCCTACGCGTCTTTTTTTTGAAAAGTTAACCTAATATTTTCAAATCAGGAGACACCCCTTTCTATGGCCTCAATATGGCTAGCATCAGTAAAGAAGCCCCATGCACGTCTATATATGTCTTTATTCTACCATATCGCTAGTATTATCTAAGTCATTTTAATACAGAACGATAATATTTACTTAGTCTAACGTCTGTCATCTAATGCATAAGGTTTCATACTTCTGGCTATTATTTTTACCATTTTCGTCTTTCCTTTATATGTATTCAAATAACCTATCTTTCTTTCTACATTAAGATAATATATTTAGACTAACGCATATTATATATTTAATAACAACTTAGTAGCATTTTAATCGTCATTTTTAGTCTTTATTTTTCCTATCGTTCGATTTGGCCAGTTAGTTTCAGTTTTAAAATTCAAACGGGCTCTATGCATTTCCCCCTTTCTCTCCCTTGCCTTTTCCAAGAAATAAACAATTTCTAACGATACTAACATTCAAGCGTGCGTTTTGGTTAAAGGCTTGCAAGTCTGTGACGTCACATTGGCATTTATTCTACTATCGGTTTTTATACGTTAACTCTTTAGATACCGAGCAAAAAAAAAACTAGTATTTTGGTGGCGCGGTAATTCCTATGTTATTTTATACCTACAAACAACTAGATGCTATATTTTGATCGGTGAAATATCGGATATCATCACAGGTCATTAGTGCGAACCGCAATACACGACACCGGAAGTCCACCATGGGTAGTTTAGCCTATTAATGACGCAATCACTTCTGTTGTTTCCCTATCATGCAGTATAGGCCAGTCCAACAAGACAAGGACCTTAATACTGTGTCCAGTAAATGATAGTAGACTTAGAACAGTGAGAACAGGACAGAGGGTAGGTTTGGTATTGTTTAAACATATATTACACATAAGGAAGGGAAACCCGGGGCCTGTAAACAGTAAATTAATATGAAACAAATATAAAGGTCTATGTTATCAGGCACTCGTAGGAAATAAAGAAGTAGAACACTAGATAACAGAAAAACAACAGACATGAGTGGCTTTTGTGTAATAAATGACTTCCACATTGCCTGGAAACGAGTTAACAGCGTTACAAGACATTCGGTATATGAAATAATCTTGCATAAAGGAAATAGAGGCAGACTAAAAAAAAAAAATAGAAGCAGATTCAAGTTAAATAGAGACAGACACAAACAACAGAGGTTGCCACATAAAAAGAACAAAAAAGTGAAGAAGCAACAAAAAATAGAGGCAGGCACAAAAATAGAGGCAGACACAAAAATAGAGGTAGCCACAAAAATAGAGACAGACACAAAAAAATAGAGGCAGACACAATAATAGAGGCAGACACAAAAATAGAGGCAGACACAAAAATAGAAGTAGCACAAACAATAGAGGGACGCACAAAAATAGAGGTAGTCACAAAAATAGAGGCAGACACAAACATAGAGGCAGACACAATAATGGAGGCAGACACAAAAAAGAGGCAGTCACAAAAATAGAGGCAGACACAAAAGCAGAGGCAGACACAATACTAGAGGCAGACACAAAAATAGAGGTAGCCACAAAAAAAGGCAGACACAATAATAGAGGTAACCACAAAAATAGAGGCAGACACAAAAATAGAGGTAGCCACAACAAATAGAGGCAGACAGAATAATAGAGGCAGACACAAAAAAATAGAGGCAGACACAAAAAATAGAGGCAGACACAAAAAAGAGGCAAACACAATAATAGAGGCAGACACAAAAATAGAGGCAGACACCAATGACTACCACCCGCTATGTATATTATTATCCCCAATTTATATGTCCTGATGTATGGGTGTTGTGTAGCTAAATGTCTAGGGTATATGCACTGTAGGTGAAGTAAATAACAACAACCACACTTTAAGGTTAATAAACAAGTAAGTAAACAACTCACTATTGAATTTTGGTCTGAACAATTTTTTTACAAATGTATTAATTATAATTGAGTTGATTCAAAAAAATTAACTGTCAAAATATATTTACAAACATACCAGTTTAACTACTAAAGTCTAGTATTTCCTGAACAAGGAAGTGTTCTTAGTGTATTACTCTCTTCCCAACTGAAGCACATATTTGGGGATCACTAATGTCATCATCTTATATAATCTAGTTGATATATTCAATGGTGGAGGATAAGTCAGTGAATTCACAAGGCCCCAAAACACAAGGGCTTATCTTTAGATATGTGTAGACAATTCTGCGATGTCCTGGTTATAAGTCTGCCTGCACACAGCCCTGCTCAGCTTTCAGGATTCGAGATAAGGTAAGGCACTCAATTCATATGGCCTCAAACGGGTACTATGGTTGAACACCAACGTGACTGGCTCACTTCAGTTTCTCACCCAGAAACTCTGGAAGTAGAGGATTAATTTCCCTCAAAATACTATTCTGACCTATCTCCGTTCCTAACAGGTTTACAGGTATCAACAGATCAAAAATCAGAAAATAATACATAAACCATTATTGTCCCCATCTGGTAGAGTGCTCTATTCATCATTAAGTATCTCAAACATATGTTTTTACACCTTCCTAGTCATAATACAATATTATAATTTCATAAATACATTCAGGTAATAAAGATGGCCAGTGATTTTCTGGCTATAACTCAAACATTATTCATTAAAGTCGTTTCTCTTTTTAATGTCTTTTTATCCCAACTTCTAAGTAAAACTGTAAGGATTTTATTAAGTTCTTTCCCTACAATGTCAGAAAGCCTGTCTGGCTTTTCTACAAAAGGATAATATCTTTCTTAGCAACTCGGTGAAACAACACAAAGTTTGATGTTGGCTTCCCTCTTTATATATATATATTTATTTTCTTTTATCTCCCAAAGTACAAGTAAAGCTGTAGGGCTTTTACATGAAGCTATAAGATTATCTAACCCCATTTAATGTCTTTACGTAA
>JAMPIV010013058.1:0-115000 GCA_024509875.1 Oreohelix idahoensis | reverse complement strand
AAAACTGCTTGTTTACTCTCAGTTTCAGTTTTCCAAGAATCTTCCCAGAATTGCCTTTTTTAGATTTTAAGCCACTGCATGCATGTTAATATGCTACTTATTTTATTACACTTCCAGCAGAGAATGGCATCATCTTCAAGAAGAGCATGTTTTCTGTCACCGCATTTATTTTGTTATATTTGTGGAGAGTACACTTTCAAAGAAGAACATAGGAAGCATATTACTGCTTTTGTGAAAAAGGCATACTTTGCTTACTTTAAAGTAAACCTAGGTGACCAGGACGAGTCTTGGGCTCCTCATATTGTTTGCAAAACATGTGTTGAACACCTGCGACAGTGGACTCGTGGGAAAAGAAAATGTTTAAAATTTGGAATTCCAATGGTTTGGAGAGAGCCCAAGAACCACTATGATGACTATTATTTCTGTGTTGTGAATATTAAGGGAATTAATGGAAAAAATCACAAAAAGTGGAAATATCCAGATTTAGATTCTGCTAGGTGACCTGTTCCACACGGAGATGACATACCAATTCCAACTTTCAGTCAGATTTCGGATTCCCTGCTAGAAGATGAGACAGCAGTGGCATGTGGAACGACAAGTGACAGTGATAGTGATTTCGAAGATGATTTTTCAGATGCTCAACGCTTCGACCAGCTTGAACTAAATGATCTAATCCGAGATCTAATCTCTCCAAGGAATCTTCAGAATTTTTGGCTTCAAGATTGAAAGAAAAAAAATTACTGACTGCTGAAACAAAGGTTACATTTTATCGCAGCAGAGAGCAAGGTTTTATTCCATTCTTTTGTAAAGAAAACAACCTTGTGTTTTGTACTAATGTAGGAGGTCTTGTTAACAAAATGGGTGTAAGTTATACACCAGATGAGTGGCGACTTTTCATTGACAGCTCTAAAAGAAGTTTGAAGGGTGTTCTCTTACACAATGGTAACAAATATGGCTCAATTCCAATTGCTCATTCTACTACAATGAAGGAGGAGTATGCTACAATAAGCACAGTCCTGGAAAAATTGAAGTATTTAGAACATAACTGGATGGTTTGTGTAGATCTTAAAATGATGAACTTCTTGCTTGGCCAGCAAATGGGATTCACCAAATATCCATGCTTTATATGTTTGTGGGATAGCAGGGCAAAAGATATGCACTGGACAAAGAAACAGTGGCCGTTGAGGGATGAATTTAAAGTTGGAGAAAAAAATATTGTCAATAAGCCTCTCATTGATCGAAAAAGAGTTATACTGCCACCATTACATATAAAGCTTGGCTTGATGAAGCAGTTTGTAAAGGCACTGAACAAAGATGGTACCTGTTTTAATTACTTATGCAGAAAGTTTCCAGAATTGAGCATAGACAAACTTAAAGCTGGAATTTTTGATGGACCTGAAATTAGAAAGTTAATAAACGATCCAAATTTTATTGATTCCATGAAAAAAACAGAGTCCACAGCCTGGTCATCATTTGTTTTAGTTGTGCAAAACTTTCTGGGTAACTTTAAAGCAGACAATTATTCTGAATTAGTTGGAAACATGCTGTCGAGTTTTTGTGAACTTGGATGCAACATGAGCATAAAATTGCACTTCCTCCATAACCATTTACATTTATTTCCGGAGAATCTTGGCGACTTTAGTGAGGAGCAAGGTAAAAGATTTCACCAAGATATAAAAACAATGGAAGAGAGATACCAGGGACTTTGGGATGCCCACATGATGTCAGATACTGTTGGATCCTTAAGCGTGACTGTCCGGGCATATCACATTCCAGGAAGTCCTCGAAAAGATCCTTTTTGCGTGTTGACTAAACAAGTGCTAGTGATAAAGTTTTATTATATTTTTGGTAATATATGCACAGTAATTACATATAATATGAATGCAGACTAAAGTCAAAATGCCACTGATAGCACCTAACTCTAGGATTGTACATAACAATTGCCCTACTAATATGGTCATTCTTAGTTATCTCAAAAACTAGAGCTGATAGAAAAAATCTGATTACATTTTTGGAATCAGCAACCCAAAATTACCCAAGAACAGCTATAAAATTTAAGGCACCAAAATGTGTGTATACCAGTGGAATAAACGACCCGGCATGCTTTCGCGTGGTGTGATTCTGTTGCACGGCAATGCTCGTTCACATGTTGCGAACATTGTGCAGGAAGCGTTAGCAAGGAAAAGGTGGGAAGTTCTGCCACACCCAGCCTACAACCCCGATCTGTCACCATGTGACTTTCATTTGTTTGGACCCTTAAAACAATCTCTAAAGGGACAACGATTCGACTCCGATGCAGACGTCAGGGCCTCGGTGACCAAATGGTTTAATAAGCAAAGTCATTTTTCTCGGACGGCATCCGCCGTCTACCCAAGCAGTGGGATGCGTGTCTGAATGCCTATGGTGACTATTTCTAAAGAACCCTAGTGGGTACTTGCTTCATAACAATTGCTGTATTTAATTCTACTACACCTGCTGATGTACCTTACATATATTTGTTATAAAGCCACTGGGACGGGTTTCATTTGAACACACCTCGTATATATATATAGACACACACACACACTCACACACACACACACACACACATATATATATATATATGTGTGTGTGTGTGTGAGTGTATATATATATACCAGCAGAATGGAAGGAAGATATCTGGTTAAGTTGCCTAAGAAGGGAAATTTACAAGAGTGCACAAATTATAGAGGAATAATGTTACTATCAGTGCCAGGAAAAGTATTAAACAGGATTATCCTTGAGAGATTAATAGAGTCTATTGATAAGAAGACCACCACCAACAGTAACACCTGATTTTAATAATGAAACACCCACAACCACCTTGCCAATAACTTGCGATGAATTCACGCTGGACGAGATCAAACAAGCCGTTAAAAGATTTAAAAATTTTAAAGCTGCTGGAGTTGACGAAATTTCAGGGGAAATGATTAAAGCAGTTAATGACAACAACCTCTTGAGAATTTTAGATATTATAAATGAAGTATGGAGAGAAGAACAACCACCACAACAATGGAAAGACAGTATTATTGTAAAGTTACCGAAGAAAGGTGATCTATCAGACTGTAATAACTGGCGTGGTATATCTCTATTATCAGTACCTGGTAAATTATTATGTTGCATGATGTTAGAAAGACTTAAATTGCATGCTGACGAAAAGATCAGAGAAGAACAAGCGGGTTTCAGGCCGAAACGATCATGTATTGATCAAATATTCACACTAAGAACAATTATAGAAGAATCAGTGGAAAGGCAATCGCCACTTATTATCACCTTCGTCGATTTTCAAAAAGCCTTTGATAGTCTACACCGCCCATCATTGTGGAAGATACTTACAATCTATGGTTTTCCAACAAAATATGTGAATATAATCAAAGCGCTATATGACAATGCAAGATGTTGTGTTAGAACAAATAAAGGGAATACAGAATGGTTTACAGTAGAAACAGGGGTGAAACAAGGCTGTATTATGTCACCACTACTTTTTGGAATAGCTATTGATTGGGTTATGAGAAACTATACCCACAATGAACAATTGGGTATAAAATGGACAAATGGAAAATTCCTGGGGGACTTGGATTTCGCAGATGATGTAGCATTCTTAAGTTCAACACCAAGGCAATCCCAAGAAGCAATAAATAATTTGTGTCATCTCTCGATTAAAATAGGTCTCCAAATAAATGCCTCTAAAACTAAAGCTATGAACTTTTCTAACGAGACCTTTGATATCATCTTGAACGGGGAAAAACTACAGAAAGTTGAAAGTTTCAATTATTTAGGCAGTAAAATGACTCAGGATGGTGACACAACAAGAGAAATCCATACTAGAATTGCTTTGGCAGCTAGCGCCTTCAATAGATTATCTAACATTTGGAAATTACGATCATTGAATATACATACCAAGCTTCGTCTGTTTAATTCAAATGTTATCTCAGTGTTAACATACGGCTGTGAGAGTTGGAAAATAACAAAATCATTGGAGAACAAGCTGAATACATTCGAGAACAAATGTCTTAGAAAACTCATGAACATCAGTTGGAAAGAATTCAAGACTAATCGACAAATAAGAGAAGACTCTAGGCAGAAATATGTCTCCGACTATATAAGGAAAAGACGATGGTCTTATATCGGTCATGTCCTACGAATGCAAAACAACAGAATACCACTACAGGCGCTCACTTGGGTTCCTGAGGGTAAGAGGAAAAGAGGAAGACCAAAAGAAACACTCAGAAGAACAATAATAAGAGAAGGAAGAACGTTGGGCCTAAATAATGTGCAAGAGCTAAGAGGAGTGGCGTCACAACGAACAACCTGGAGAGCACTGGTTTCTGCCTTATGCGCCGTGTTTGGTGCTTAAAGAATTTATTATTATTATTATTATTGATAAGAAACTGAGAGATGAACAAGCATTTTTTTCGACAAAACAGATCATGTACAGACCAGATAGCCACTTTGAGAATAATAGTTGAGCAAAGTTTGGAATGGAATTCACCACTATACATCGGATTTGTGGACTACGAAAAGGCATTTGACAGTGTAGACAGAGAATCACTTTGGAAATTGATGAGGCATTATGGAGTTCCCCTGAAGATCATTAATTTAATAAAGAAAACATATGAAGATATGACATGCAGAGTTCTTCACGAAGGACAGCTTACAGAAGCGTTTGGGATAAGAACAGGAGTGCGACAGGGATGCCTTTTGTCTCCATTTCTTTTCTTACTAGCAATAGACTGGGTTATGAGATCATCGACAACACACAACAGAAATGGAATCCAGTGGACTCTGACTAAGTAGTTGGATTATCTGGATTTTGCTGATGAATTGGCTCTTCTGTCCCATAACCGTAATCAGATGCAGGACAAATTGAAAACACTCGATGAGAGGTCACAGCAACTGGGTCTGAAAATACACAGGGAAAAGACAAAAATAATGAGAATAAATGCAGGTAATGATAACAGGGTTGAACTTGAAGAAACACCAATACAAGATGCAGAATCGTACACATATCTTGGCAGCAATATAGACAAAGTTGGAGGGACAGAAAGCGATATCAAAATAAGAATACAAAAGGCAAGAGCAGCTTTCATTGCATTGGGAAATATATGGAGATCAAGAGAAATCGGATCCAACACAAAAATAAGAATCTTCAACTCAAATGTCAAGTCAGTCCTATTGTATGGCTCTGAGACATGGAGAACAACAAAGACAACAACCAAAAAGCTACAGACTTTCATAAATGGGTGCTTGCGTAGAATAGAGGGATTAAAATGGTATGACAAGGTTACCAACGTGGAACTGATGACAAGAACTAGACAAGTGCCAGTGGAACAAGAGATGAGAAGAAGACGATGGCGACGGATAGGACACACACTGAGGAAACCTGTTGATAGCATTACAAGGCAGTCCTTGTTCTGGAACCCCCAGGGCAAGAGAGGCAGAGGTAGACCAAGAATCACATGGAGAAGAGAGCTGGAGACAGAGGTGAAGGTGATGAGGAGAACGTGGAAAGAACTTGAGATGATGGCACGCGACAGGAGGACTTGGCATGTGTTTGTTGAAGGCCTATGCTCCTTTGGGAGTGGAGTGTTATGAATATATATATATATATATATATATATATATATATATATATATATATATATATATATATATATATATATATATATATATATATATGAACACTTTTAATCCAATCGTTTATTTATAATGTATATTAAAGTGTCTCTGTATTCGATATTGCATTCTGAAGAAAATAGTTTGTACACTTCAAGCATTGTCTTCTGTGTAACTGAAAATATTGATATATCCTTATACTGTAGCGTATTAACTTCATAAAATCAGACCACAAAAATCAACATTTGAAATCTGCACTTCATGACACTATAGATCTCCTGAAATCATCTCATGAAATTAGACAAAGACATTCTATATAGACATGACAATGCTATCAAGAAGGTCTAAACTGCCTTTTTTTCTGCAGCTGTTATTTACTTAAACCTTATGGATAATGTTTAGAACCTGGCCTACCTTGTCGGAGCAAACGTTAGAACATCGTACGCTATCGTTAATTTATTTTAATGTTTGACAAGTGTTTCCCATGTTTTTATCAGAGCAAGGGCTCATTCCCTGTGTAATTTCCGGGGGATCTTTGGGGGAACAAAGAAACCATACAACTACGTCGCCATTATGCGACTATTACGCGGTTGTGTATGAGGGTGACAATGTCATCAAGCAAATAACTTTCCCTCAAATCGATTAGTGCAGTCTTTCTGTCCGGTGTCATCAGCTAAACGTATTAGCACGTCTTTCCGTCTGGTGTCATCAGCTCAAAGTATTTCCAAGTCTTTCTGTCCGGTGTCATCAGCTAAAGGTATCTTCTTCTTCCTCGTTCGTCTTGAAAAGGACGTTGGTTGCGTTGTGTCTGTTTACGCCGGAGCTGTGATATCTGCACCTTTCGGTCGACACATCCGACTTCAGCACGGCATTTTTGGGACCGGGTTTGCCTTCCCTCTGCGATCCCTACTCTCTCAGCCAGACTGCAGTGATGCAACCTGTTTTCATGACCACCACGTGGAGGTTCGCTGACCCTGATGCAAGCAGTCAAGCTATGGGCCGCTGACTGCATTCTCTATTGCTGCATCTTTGAGTCCTAGCTAAAGGTATACGCACGTCTTTCTGTCCGGTGTCATCAGCTCAATGTATTTCAAAATCTGTCTGTCCGGTGTCATCAGCTCAAGGTATTAGCACGTCTTTCTTTCCGGTTTTATCAGCTAAAGGTATTAGCACGTCTTTCTGTCCGGTGTCATCAGCTAAAGGTATTAGCACGTCTTTCTGTACGGTATCATCAGCTAAACGTATTAGCACGTCTTTCTGTACGGTGTCATCAGCTAAAGGTATACGCACGTCTTTCTGTCCGGTGTCATCAGCTCAATGTATTTCAAATTCTGTCTGTCCGGTGTCATCAGCTCAAGGTAATAGCACGTCTTTCTGTCCAGTTTTATCAGCTAAAGGTATTAGCACGTCTTTCTGTCCGGTGTCATCAGCTAAACGTATTCGCACGTCTTTCTGTCCGGTTTTATCAGCTAAATGTATTAGCACGTCTTTCTGTACGGTATCATCAGCTAAAGGTATAAGCACGTCTTTCTGTACGGTGTCATCAGCTAAAGGTATTAGCACGTCTGTCTGTCCGATGTCATCAACTAAATGTATTAGGACGTCTTTCTGTCCGGTGTCATCAGCGAAAGGTATTAGCACGTCTGTCTGTTTGGTGTCATCAGCTAAAGGTATTAGCAAGTCTTTCTGTCCGGTGTCATATGCTCAAGGTTGTGGTGAGTTGGGATTATATAAATATTTATAGGGGACTTAGTGTACTGACTGAGATCAGCTGTGAAGGTATCTGTATATAATATGTGTGGTGTGTTACAGATGACCTTACTTTGCTACCACATTTAGACCTCAGTCAGACTTATTCTGGAATATTGTGATGACTACGTTGAATGTCTAGGGTTATGATAATGATGAAGTGTAAGTTCACAACAACAACAGACAGATAAATACTTTATTTAAGATTCACAACACTTTACAACACTATGACAAGCACATACATATAACACTCTAGAAGACTAGCTTAAGTAAGTCAAGTGTTAAATTTTAAATTATGTATTAATTTCTTTCAAGAATAGATATCCTGATCCAACTACAGAGTGAATCAGGAATCACAATCAAATGTAAATACAATGTCTATGTACACAAATTATACAAAGGATCTTTGTCCTGACATAGAATATTATTACAATATGTGTGTAGTGTTATGCTCTGGTATTACGAGGTAATACTGGCTTTTGAAGCTATGTTGTTGTTTGTCATCACGACTTCATGTGTTTGTTAATGGTGGAAATAATCTTGAAGGGATCACAGTTCTTTTATTAGTAAAACACTAACTGTCCCTCTTGCTTTATTATTACAGTCACTTTTAAGGAGGGTTATACAAGGGTCAGCTGCTCTGGCTGACGAATTCTTAACTTAGGTGTCTGTGGCAGGAAAACTGTCTCCTCTGCTCGCTTGCTTCTCAGTTATCTTGAGATACCCCACTGGTCGATATCTTGGACAAGGAGTCTGCTGCCAGCCCTATGGATCCAGCAAAACTCCGACCAGGTGCTGCTCTAATACTTTAGTTCCACGGTCCCTGAAATAAGAAGGTTGTACCTCCTTCTTCAGAACTAATATATAATATCTATTTCCACACTGAAGTACAGGACATTACAAACACAGAGTTCAGCGCTGTATGCCACTACTAGCTTCTCATGTGACAATATACCAGTATTCCTCTCCCTAATGGTTACAACGCCTCTGCAATTCCAGCTGTACTTCCTTCTATACAATAAGATAGGTGTCATGTTACTAAATGGCAATCCCATATATGCCAATGCAGTTATACTCCTCTCTGACAAGCTTTTACATGGTGGAGCAATATCTAGGCTTTGCCTTCTGTTTGCTACTGAACCACACAGATACAGACACAATTTATCAATTCATATTCAATTTTCATATAATATATACATATATATGTAGGAAATGTGTCTAGCTTACCACAATTCAAGGAAATATACACAAGTACGTTGACTGGAGATGAATTCTGGCACAATTTTGATCTGCCTTATCCCAGGCTTTTATTTAGAAAAATATTAGCTTGTACTCAACGCACTTGCTTCTTACAAATTGGATTTTCAAAACTGGCCCTGAACTGACGCTTCTAATTGACTATATCGAACACTCTAACCAATGAGACCATGTTTACAAGAGCCTTTGAAAAAACTTTACCCATCCTACCGTAACCATTAACAACCAACTAGTATTTGCAGTCCGACTAATCAGGTGTCGCCTTACATATTTCTACAGCCAATCAAATCGTATCTAACTGGTTGGCCTCATTTCCCCTAAAGCAGTGTTGTTCTACATGCCATTATGAGCAAATATGATCTTGTGCTGTCAGACAACCTCACTATAGTATTTTGGCTATAATTTATTAAGTACTAGACCATTTGCGTAACACATAACATATTCTTTGTCAGCAAGTCTTAAGGTACAAGAATATATAAGTTTAATGGGGTTAAGTGGCTTCGTTCAAAATATGTATTATTCTAGGATAGTCGTGTATTTGTTTTTTTATTTTCCTCGAACCGCCACCTGTCCTGCCTTTTCGACTGTTCTGTCAGTATAAAGTCAGGATTTCAGACGTAAAACAGTATTGTGTCATGTTTCCTAATAAGCATTAAACATGTTTTTTAAAACCTTACCTCGTATCGTTAGTGTTTTTTATCACTGTCTATTTGAAAAAAAATCAAGCCTGCATGCCTTTCGCGTGGGGTGGCATTAATTTTAAATCGCGAAGCGACGTGGTAGCATTGCATGCGTTCCTCCGTACATCTCTCTCTCTCTCTTCTAAGCCCGTCTGTCTTTTAGGTTAACGTAGTGTATATAATGACATTAATGTAATATTATATCTAGGTCATTAAGCAGTGTGTCTATCAAGGTCGTATAAGAAATACAGTACCAGTTTTATTTTTAGAAACGCGTGTAGTTTATGCAGTAGGCTTTTACTATCAAACGTGGAAGCGTTACATTTATGCAGACGAAGTAGAAAAAGGGGATCTCGGTTCAGCCATTATGGCGTTCTACAACACCGGCGTACGCCATTGGGAAAGCACTGGTCTTTACCATTCTTCTTTCTTTCTATTACATTACTTCGTTAGGCTTTACATTTATTTTCTCATTTATATATGTGGATTAGAATTTTTCACGACAAATTCTCCCCACTTAAAACAGACATCATATGTCAGTCCATAATTCTATATACACATAGAGAAATTTAATATTATTCCTGGTGATCACTGTGATTCTCATCACACGGATGGCGGCTTAGAAAATCCGCATCAACGTTTCGCTGATTTTATTTTTATCATGGATTAATGCAGGTGGGTCAATTCAAAGTAAGCACTACTGACGAAGGTTGCCTCAGACCTCTGCAATCCAAGAATCCATTTCAGATATGTTATTGAACAGCTGCAAGTGTTACGGCTTGTCTTAATGCTGCTTAGCAATCTATATTCACCATTTCTCTTCTCTGAGTCTGCTCAACGACATGTCATGAGAATATTAGATGTTCCTCAAATTGTACGTTATGAGGAGTTATTCTATATGATGATATCTGAGTTGTGTAGGGGATCCAATAATTTTCTCATCATTCTAGAGAAGACACTAGGCGCATTCTTCAATCCAAATGGCAATCTGTTAAATTCATAGTGTCCCTCTGAGGTACTAAAAGCTAGATAAGGTCTAACCTCAGGCTTTACCGGAATCTGATAGTATCCTTTGCTCAGATCCACTTTTGAGAAATATTTAGCTTTTTTTAGCCTGGTGTTGCAAGTGGTTTTATAGAAGGGAAGTAATCTTTAGAATTGTTTTTTACACAAATTAAATTTCGAGTTGCAACGCTTGATTAAGCGGACACTTGTTTGACTTTAGGATAGAATTATCTTTTCCTATTTTTGGAGTGACAGAGTACAGATAAGCGTGTGAACGCTGTTTAATCTCAAATGTTGAGATGTATTTATTCTGTACTCTTTTGAGCCATGTGAATAGCTCGCAGCTAGTCTGCATGAGTTATCGAGAGCGGTGTTCAAGACAGCCGAGTCTCGCGACGGGGTTTTTTGGCGGGACTACAGTGTGTGATTTGGGAGTTGTGTTTTGGGCGTGGACCGTGGAGGTCGGAGTCCCAATGATTTTTGGATAGTGTATGCCTACGTAGGACTTAAGAAAATGTCAACTTATATATTTCGCTGTGTGTACAGCCTATGTGATAAACTGCAGTAAAGATTTGTTTAGGCCATATAAAGATTATTATAGCTGCCGTGTGTTGCAGGCTTTATTGAGTAATGGAGTACTGTTTAGGCCATATGAAGATTATTATAGCTGCCGTGTGTTGCAGGCTTTATTGAGTAATGCAGTACTGTTTAGGCCATATGAAGATTATTATAGCTGCCGTGTGTTGCAGGCTTTATTGAGTAATGGAGTACTGTTTAGGCCATATGAAGATTATTATAGCTGCCGTGTGTTGCAGGCTTTATTGAGTAATGGAGTACTGTTTAGGCCATATGAAGATTATTATAGCTGCCGTGTGTTGCAGGCTTTATTGAGTAATGCAGTACTGTTTAGGCCATATGAAGATTATTATAGCTGCCGTGTGTTGCAGGCTTTATTGAGTAATGCATACTGTATAGAGCAGGATGGAAAAGACTCTATTATTATAAGTATTAATGCAGTGGATATACTATGATTCGATAAAACTGAATTTGTCTCTGATTCTACGTTAAGATGTGACTGCTGACTGCCCCAAGTGTCCAGTAAGAGCTTCGTACTGATAACGCGAATGGGTGATCATTTATTGAGTGAACAGCACTGAAAACCAGCTTTTACATTTGGTGGTTTTCAGTTAACAGGATCTGACATCTACGACTATTCGCGTCGATAGCCTAAGTGGCGTAGTTTTTGTATCATTTGATATCATTTAAGATGTGCCTGTGTGGCGTGTGCGATTAAGAAATTGTTAGCTCTACAGTGATATATGCTTGAAGCAAGAGGATAAAATGCAGCAAATTTTGTCCACCAGACCATAACATATCTAGAGGATCAGTCACTACAAGTCGGAAATAATACATATGACTTTCACGTGACAAGAGTGTAGAACACTTGACTTTGTTATAAATAGCCCTGTGTGGGCGTAGCTTGAATCTCCTGTACTTCGGAACTGTGACCTAGTTATTATCTGCCTGGGTGGCGCATTTGAGAAACAACACACGCTTTATTTGGTAGTATGCAACTTTACACCAGTAGCAATTGACGTCCTATTTCATGCCTAGAGACTACAACAACGTCTGCAGTGGTCAAGAGCGTTCAATTAGACTTGGACAGTATTTGTACCAGCATTAGTACGGGTTGTGACAGATTTCTGCAATATTCGGGTTACCTGTGCCAGTTATCACCATCACAAGTTCAAGATGTTATGATACACGGAGTTGCCGTGTACATTTCAGACTACAGAAGAGTCTAGAGTTGCAGTGTGTGCTGTATTATGGTTCCTGTCAACTTGTGCATTGTTAAGCACATATCATATTGACGAAATTACCTGAAGAGAATCGAATCAAGTTCCAGTGCTTTCCCGAAGTGGAGGTTTTAGCAGTCTATGTGATATCCAGTGTCGTGGCGGAAAGGAACGGGATCATTGACAGATAAGTGATTTTGTCTTGTGTAAATTGTGTCACTTCATGCATGTCACTGGGCCTCCCTAATTGCTCATTTTGTTGTTATTATTAAGATTTTGGGCATAGGTGTTAATGGCTGTTGACATATGTCGATTTTCCTGATAATGAGGTGACTTGATAAAGGTGCTATAAAAAGGAATTGGTGTACAGTAATTGATTGAGTCAGTTGAAACTCTTATAAAATGGATGAGGATGACAAATACCGTGAAATATTAGGATATGGAGACCGTGAGCTGACTGAGTCTGAAATAACAAGATTGATATATGAAAAGCTAATTCATGAAAGTGATGAGAGGATTCAGAACAGGGAGCTAGAAAAGAAAAAGCAACTGGACATAAAACAGAGTACCCTAGAGCAAAGGGAAAGTTTCATAGAATGTACTGCTGAAGAGAGTAAACTTCAGGAGAAATTATCTAAACTAACGAGTGATTTATGTAAATCAAACTCAGAACTTGCTAGTACTCAAACAGCATTGAGTGTAGCATTGTGTAAAATCAAAGAGTTGGAAACTCAGATTAATGATAAGGATAGTAAAGTTAGAAATCTGACTCAAGAAGTTCAAGAGAAGACGGAGATTTGTGGGAGATTGAAAGTTCAGATTAAGGATAAGCAAGTTGAGGTGGAAAATATTAAACAGGAGGCCCAACAAAATAAACAGATTTATGAGAAAATGAAAGTTGAGACCGATAAACGTGATAGCGATTATACAGAGTCACATCTTGATTTGATGGATGATATTGCGAATCTTCGTCTCCAACAGGAAGAAAAGAATGCGATGATTCCAGAAAAGATTAATGAGCTGAATAATAGCAATGATTATATTAAGATTCAGTCACTACAACTAGAGTTGACTCAGTTGAGAGCAAATAAAGAACAGTTAGAGAAGGAGACATTAGTGGAGTTGACGTCTGAGAAAGAGAAGGTCGCTAAGATTGAAAATTTACTAGCAGAAGAAAGCGACAAAGTTTTGGCTGTTAAGGAGTTAAATAAAAGGTTAAGTGAAGAGATTTCACTTAAAGATAATGAAATTGCGGAAGCAAGGGAAAGAATATATGGCTTACTAGATATACTTGTGAAAAACAATATGACGTCTTCTGTCAATGTTGACAGTGATAGACAGAAAGTTGCGAAAAGTCAGCCCCATACACTTTTTGCTCAGAGAGATGTCATACATAGTAAATATAGATCTTATCGTGGGAAATACAACTTTCCTAGTTCTAATATTACTGATAGTTCCAGTAATAATTCTTGGCGTCAGAACAACAAAGATTCTAGTGTAACAGCCAGTTCTGTTGATCATGAAAAGAAAGGGGATATATTTCAGGTCAAGACTCATAAGAGCAAATATTTCTCTACTACTGGAAATACTCAGAAATTAATAGCGGGTGTTAAGACTATTACTACTTGTCCCAGGGATGAAATCCATATGCGGAACAACAGAGATACTATTGTTTCTGGCAGTTGTCAAACTCAGCACAGTCAGTTTGAAACTATTGGTAAATATATTCCCATAGGGGAAAAGAAAAACAGTTCTAGTAAGAGAGATAACCCCAAGATTAAACATTACCAAGGAAGATCAGTAAATAATAATTTTCCTTCTCCTAGATACTGTAGACAATTTAACAAATCTCAAAGTTTTGATTGTAAGAATGTTGGAAAGTATAATAGAGATAATGGCTTTTCAAATGTTGCTTTACATCACCAGAATAATGTTCCTCAACAAAAGACTAAAGTCATTATTTGTAAACAAGGCAACGGTAATAATAAGTATTTTGATCATAGATCAAATAATAAGCGCAAATGTGCTAATTTTGTTCAACATGAGCCCAGAGTCATTTATAATCAAAGTAAACAGAGTAAAAATAACAGTGGATGCTTGAATACTATTGCCTGCTCTGCTTGTTGTTGTGAATATAACACTTTGTTTCAGCGTAAGGCAGCGGCGACATTCAAGGTCGGTGTTGTAGTTGTTTATGGTAATGGTGTTGGTCTTCATAACGCGAATGGAAATATGAACAAAAATGTCAATAAACTGTTCTGTGAAAACGAACTACAACAAGTAGTGTTTAAACTGTTCAATCGATGGTAGTACATAAGTCGGTTTACTGTACATATAGTTTATTCAACATGGCACATACGAAGGAACGATACGATCATAGTTACAGATTATAGGTACAAAATGTCATACTTTGAAGTTGCTGATCATTCTTAGTGATTCTTCAAGAATTAAGTCTTATAAACATCCACAAAAATCTATTCAGGTTCGAGTTCTGAATCGGCTAACCTCTCTTTACATCCATGCCACGACTTTGGCATTGAAGCATGTACGGCATTTAAAATATGAAGCATACGAATAAATAAACTGGTTTACACGTAGGTATTATTCCTCTACGGTAATCTAATATGACTACCGACTCCGTCTGTCCATTCTAGGAAATTACATGCTAAGATGACTTCCCGCTAGACTACAACTGGGAGCGGCCTGATACTTTAGTTTACGGCAATAAATATACAAATATAACCGGGGCGACACTTACATGATCCTTCCATCATTGGCTTCGTCAAGAATACCAATTGAATCAATATAACATACTGGCTTATACAAAACTGCCAGAAAATTCCAATAATATATATATCTCGGACATAACAAAGTCCGCATTGCCCCGTTCAAAACATGACGTCACAATCCCCAAACTAGGTTACCCGTGCGTCCAAAGCAACTCACACTGCATTGTGCACGTCAGTGCGTGAATCAATCGAACGCACAAATAATAAAATATATAAAGACTGGTGCGTACATTTGGCAGGACCGAAGACTACCCCCTTAGGTAATAAATGTACGTAACAGCTCCCTTATCACCTCCCCTTAAAAAAATTAATTCTATTAATTTTTTTTTTAACTTAGTACCCGAGAGAGGTGAGTCAAAACTACAACAAGATATATGAAATGCATAAAGTTATATCATATTAAGAAAAGAATATTAAATTGAAATCAATATAACTAAATGACAGTATGCATTAAAGCACACATCCACAAACGACCTACTTTGGAACGATGTGGTAAAACAAGTTTGAAAATGAAAAAATGAAAAAAACCATAAAAAAAAGATGATAATAAAATTCAACTAAGTTTTCAACAAAATTTGAAACATATGATTTCAAAAATGAAAATGAACAGCAACACTGATGATGATCAATGACAAGAGAATCAATGAAACAGAAAAATTGAAAATACAATGTGCAAAAATGAAGCAATGCAAAATTAAACACTTTAAGAATCAACACACTTACTATTTTCTAACACTAGTAAGTTTGACTAGTTATCTAAAAGTGAGATATCATGTAGTGGGATACGTGAATACACGTATTGCGAGACACTAATAAAGTTAGTAGATGTGTGATTTATAATCAATCAAATCGATTAAATTGAATTATTCTAATTCTAGTACTTAATTACACACAAATAAATAACTACTAATTTATTTTAAGTAATTCTAATTTCAATCATTGTGAATATTCGTTTAGAACTGTTTAGAATCGACAAGAATATGTTCTCAATGTTCCATGCCCGAAATACGTTTACGAACACGATATGTAGTGTAATATGTTCCATAACGATAATGAATGTCTATTTGTTGCTTTTAACAATGTTTCCATAGTAATAAAAAAGTTATTGTTGTACCAATGTTCCCGTTCTAACAAAACGTTACTACACAAAAAGTCATGTTATAATCCAGAAGTAAGTATATCCTGGAAGTTATACTTGTACGAATAATGCAGATCTATACATAGTCTTTGCAGATGTACAAGCAATGACACTGTACATAGTTATTCATGTTTCGGTGAGGATGTTTCACCATCTGGAAGTGGTTTAGTTTCGACACGTTCACTTGGGCATCTTGAAAGACAGTCTGCGAACACATTCTGTACTCCAGGAATAGCTCGTATCTCAAAATGGAACGGTTGAAGTGCTATAGCGTAACGCGCTGACTTTGATGACTTAACGTTCCCTGTGTTCAGTGCTGTAAGGGCTTTCTGGTCGGATTCCACCACAAAGTGTGATCCGAGGAGATAACGATCCTGTTTTGTGATTGCCCAAACAAGAGCGAGGAGCTCTTTATCCAGAACGGAATATTTCATCTCGCTCGTCGTAAGCTTTCTGGATACGTACATAACCGGAAATAAGGTGCCTCCGTATTCCTGCATCAAAACTGCCGCAATAGCGTAGGAAGAAGCATCACTGCGAAGAACAAAGGTGAGATCTTTGTTAGGCAACCTTAAAAAAGGCTTATTTGAAAAAAAATTGTTTTATATAGTCTAAAGCCGCTTGGTGATCCTGCGACCACTTTATTACATTAGATGTGCCTTTTTTAAGTAACGAAGAAAAAGGTGCAGTTATAGTAGACAAATGAGGGATGAATTTAGAATAGAACTGTATTAGTCCTAAGAGCGATCTCACTTGTTTTTTTGTCTTAGGTGCTGAGATGTTTAAAATTTTAGAGACGTTACTGTCTTCTGTATACATTAAACCGCGACCTATACGGTGACCAAGAAAGGAGATGTCATGAAAACCGACAAAAGCCTTTGAAGGTTTCGCTGTTAAGTTATAATCCCGTAAGGTAGAAAGTAAAGATTTTAAACCCTGAATATGTTCATCCCAAGAGTCACTGAAAAGACAGATGTCATCTATATAAGTAATGACATCGGGACGATGAGACAATATGCGACGCATCATGCGTACAAAGGTAGCTGGCGCATTCATTAATCCGAATGGCATAAAATTCCATTGAAAAAGACCCCGTGGCGTCGAGAAAGCGGTAAATGGCTTTGCTTTAGTAGTGAGTGGCACTTGCCAATAACCCTTTAAAAGGTCAAATTTCGAAAAGAATGTGGCATGAGATAATTTCTCCAATAAGTCGTCTTAAAGAGGTAACGGTTCCGCATCGAATTTTGTAACTTTGTTTAATTTCCTGTAATCTACGCAAAGACGTATATTATTGTCCTTCTTCCTAATGATTACCATAGAAGAAGAATATGGTGATGAAGATGGTTCAATTATATTTAATTGAAGCATCTCATCCAATAACTTATCAACCTTATCACGGAAGTGTAAAGGGATAGGATATGGGCGAACTCGAATAGGTGTATCGTCAGTCAGAATAATATCATGTTGGATGACTGACGTATGACCTGGGATGTCAGTGAGGACATCCTCATACGAGTGTAGAATATTAGAGACTTGCTGACGTTGATCAGCCGAAAGAGTAGATGAGATTGTAACATCATTCCATTTCTCAATTGAATGGAGTGGTACAACTGGTATTGGTAGTTGTACATCATCAAAAGAAGATTCTTCTTCTTGGATGACTGACAAACTAGAATAGTGTTGAATAGGAGGTGTAGGATCGTCAGTTGCTTGAAACACTGACTGTAGATAATCAGGACGTGAGTAATACTCCTTCAACATGTTAATGTGGAAGGTTTTATGTTTACCATTAACATCAACGATGTAGTCGACATCGGATATTCTTGAGATGATCCTGAAAGGACCTCTCCAGGTAATTAAAAGACGATTGTTATGCGCAGGTAGTAAGACAAAAGCTTCGTCACCAGGAATAAGCTGGCGAAGACGTCTATACTTGTTTGCAAATAGACGAGCTTTTTCTTTGGCTTGTTCGGATGATGCAGTAGCTAGTCTACAAGCATCTATGATTCTCTTTCTAAGAGAGATCACATACTCATAGGATGATTGAGTTTCCTCTTCAATATTCTCATCAACCAATAAGTCGTGGATTAACGACATCGGACCGCGTGGTTGCATGCCAAAAACAAGCTGGAATGGAGAAAACCCCGTTGCTTGATTTTGTACTTCGCGATACGCAAAGAGACAAGCGGGTAGGACCCGATCCCAGTCTTGGGGATGGTCTTGAGTCATCTTACCCAACAACTGCTTGAGTGTCCTATTGAGACGCTCAATTAACCCATTTGACATCGGATGATAAATAGAACTAAGAGATCTGTCTATACCTAATGTCTTCATAACTTGAGACATGGATTCAGAAATGAACTGAACCCCATGATCCGACAAGATTTTCCGTGGAAAACCAATGCGTGAGAAGATTAACATCAATGCCTCTGCTACACTGGCAGATGAAGTGTTTTTGAGAGGGATGGCTTCAGGCCAACGAGTGCACATATCAATGCACGTAAGGATATGCGTATGCCCTCTAGCAGATGGTAGCATAGGACCAATAATGTCTATAGCCATTTTATCAAATGGTCTAATCGGGATGTCCGCAGCTTGAATAGGAGCCGCATGAAATGGACCCCGTACCTTAACTTCTTGACATATCAAACAGGACCGACAATAGAGAGTAACATCTCTATGAACGCCTGGCCAGTAGAATGCAGAAAGCACTCTGGATTTGGTACGCGAAAAAACCCATATGGCCCGCACATTGCGAGTCATGAGCATGCCGTAATATCCGAGATCTCATACAGGATGGGACTAGAATCTGAAAACATAAGGATGAATCCTTTTCCCGTATTACTCTAACCAAAATCCCATTTTTAAGTATAAAGTCATGTTTAGATTTTTCAAGTTTGTTGCTGGTATTCTTTTTGTTCACGTACTGAAAAAATTTTTTTAATGAATCATCATTCTTTTGCAATGTTGCAAACAACTCCCGTGAAATAGGAGCATCATCATCACAAGTGGTATGAACTATAGGTTCAATAGGTGTATCATGCGACATATTAGTAGCTTGCGCTCTAGTCACTACTGCATTTGCAGTTTGAATATGTCGCTTTTCCCATTCAGCAATTTGCTGAGGTGTACACTCTTTAATACCATGTATGCGACCAAGTATTACATCACATATTGGATTTGGAAGAAGACATGCTTGGATCTTTCCTGAAAAGAAAGGTGTATTAAGATCAATAATAGCAGTGGCAAATGTTTCGACGGTGCCACCGAATGTCACACACTTGACAACCCTGCCCGTGGCACAACTTGGGTTGATCAGCGAAGTCCGGACGCCCACAGTGGTACAACCTGAGTCAAATAGGAGAGAGCATGAAATATTGTTGACAAATCCCTTGTTAAACTTAAGAGAGCCCTGTCCCTGGTGTACTGACGCAGGAGTGGCCATGCAGACTGCAGGTAGACTAGGCAAAGTATGACCGCAACGCAGCGTCGTGATCGCCTTGGGCTGGAAAAGAGTCGAGCATTCTGAACAATCTTTCACCTGGTTACAATCAAGAGAACAAGATAAAGCATTATGAGTTTCAGCTACTTTACCCTGTTCAATGTTAGCCTGTGTATCACTTAAAGCAACATTAGAATGTCTACCTGTATTACTTGACGATCTATCTCTAAGACGCGATCGATTTTGGTTATTTGCTTTAAAATTGCCAAAATTGTCGTTTCTGCTAGAGTTAAAATTTGGATGAGTTCGATAGTTTGTATAATTAAAGTTATGATGTTCTTTAAAATTTTTATTCCAAGAACCTTTTCTGTTTTGTGGACCCTGAGATTTTGATCTCCAGTTTTGTTTATTATAATGTCCTTGATTATTTTTAAAATTATTGTTACCAAAATCTCGTGATCTGTGAGTTTGGTTCCAAGAAACATTAAATGGAGCAGATTGTTGAAATTGCTTCCCTTTGTAAAAGTTATCATTGTTAAAATTGTAATTATTTCCCTTATTGACATACCTGTCAGCACTAAAGGAACGATTTCGTGAAAAATTGTTTTGTTGTGCTGCAAAAGCAACAGGCAATTCATTCTTAATCTGTGCGTTACTTAGATCCATGTTTGGGTGAGCAGTACAAAAATTTTTTGCATGTTCTTCTAAGCCTTTCATAGATAAAGGTTTCCGTTCGTGTAAAAATGCGAGAAATGTAGGATTTACAGACGAAAGTACCTTATCGCGCATCAGTAAATCGAAGAGACCTTCATATGACTTTTCAATTTTGGATAATTCAATCCATCTTTCTAATGTTAGTCGTATCTGTGACAGAAAATCACTAAAATTTCTGCCAGATTGAGGTAGTAATGTATGAAATCTTAAACGATATTCGTCTTCTGTCATTTGGAATTTTTGCAGAAGTGCTGCTCTAAGAGCATTATAGTCATTTTTCTCACCAATGCTGGTGGTATGATAAACTGCTAATGCATCCCCTGTAAGTAATCTGGATAAATATGTACAGTATAGCGCTTTATCCACGTTATAAGATCCACAAGTGGCCTCAAACCTATCTAGGAAGAATATTACGTCATCAGACGGGGGATTAAATTTTGGTAATTTAAGGTGAATTTCCTTAAAATAATCATGTCTGGATGGAGTTTGGCTTTCAAAAGTTCTCTGAGAATTAGCTTCCTGAGTAAACCTAATTCTCTCATATTCTGACTCTGCTAATTTCAGTTCATGCTGTCGTTTTTTTTTCATTCTCTTCCATCTCAAGCTGAAGTCGTTTTACATTTTGTTCAGCTATTAATCTCCTCTCTTCCATTTCTTTTTGTTTATTTTCCATCTCAATCTTAAGTCTTTCTTCAGCCTCCCTTTGCTTCTGTTCTGCCTCTCGCTGAAATCGTTTATCTTCTAATTCAGCGGCCAATCTCATTTTTTTATCCTCTTCCTCAGCTATAAATTTCCTCTTCTTTTCATGTTCCTCAGCATCAATCCGTTTTTGATCTGCCTCAAATTTCATCTTCTTCTCTTGTTCCTCAGCCTCAAATTTCATCTTCTTCTCTTGTTCCTCAGCCTCAATCCGTTTTTGATCTGCCTCAAATTTCAAATTTTCCAATCTTAACTTTTCAGCTTCCAATCTTTGAGCTTCCAACCTTTGAGCCTCTTTATATTCTGACATAGCGAATTGTCTTACCTCTTCAGCAGGTATTTGCAAAGCTTTTGCTTGCTTAATGAAATAATCGAGTGAATACATTATTCTATATAAGTAGTCACAGTACTCTAGATATTTAAAATGATAATTAATCAATATAAATTAGTTAACCTTGTTACTATAACAAGTGTTCTTCGTTCCTGTCCTTAGAACGGTATAATGTTATCATATAATTATTAGATATGTTATTAATCAATAAATTTATGTAATCAAATGTCATGAAATGAACAACGAGAAAGACAATAGAAACATAACCGACAAGACATGATAAACTGGACGGGTGAACACAATCGTAGAAATAAAAAAAAAATAAAAATGTATAACTAAAATAGAATATCGTAAAAATATACGACGATAACTACGATCAGATAATTAACAGTACAATTGACAACACAGTGTAAAAACATAGGTTTTGTAAAAAACTGAACGACAGGAAAGGTGAGATGGACGCAAAATACAAACAAAATTCATCATAAAACTAAAACAACAATTAAAACTTGACACTACAGCTAAACAGTCAGGTGTCACAGACCACCAGACACAGTGGACCTAGAATCCTTCTACGCTCACGCGTAGGAACATTCCACTGAGGGAAGTCTGCAAAACAATTCCTAAAGAACAGTCACGAAGGCCCTGGTGTGAAACTGGGATGTATCCTCCGTGAGTCTCCAAACCCTACCTCCCACAAAGAATACACAACATATAACACATAACACGGAAAATATAAAGGTGGACATAAACAATTAAGGCACAGCTAATAATAATAAAATGTATAACGGATACAAGTTATACTTAGCTCGCGTGTGCCGGGAAAAAACAATGTGCCTCGTCTCCGTGTATGTACGTTTGAAGCTAAAATAATTCGATCTGCGAATACAGCATCAGCCCGCACGAAATGATAACGAAGGCAGTCAGTCCCTGTACAACCCGAAGTGAAGGTTGATAGATGACCTTGAGAATCTGGTAACGGTCAGTTGATTAAGATTCATTTTGACAACAAGTTCCAACTTGACGATGATGTCGCCTTGAAAGTACACATTCTATTTTCAAACGATTAATTTGATTGAGTAAGATCCTTTGAAATGATAAATTTCAGACCACGCTGGCGCACCAATTACTGTTGTAGTTGTTTATGGTAATGGTGTTGGTCTTCATAACGCGAATGGTAATATGAACAAAAATGTCAATAAACTGTTCTGTGAAAACGAACTACAACAAGTAGTGTTTAAACTGTTCAATCGATGGTAGTACATAAGTCGGTTTACTGTACATATAGTTTATTCAACATGGCACATACGAAGGAACGATACGATCATAGTTATAGATTATAGGTACAAAATGTCATACTTTGAAGTTGCTGATCATTCTTAGTGATTCTTCAAGAATTAAGTCTTATAAACATCCACAACAATCTATTCAGGTTCGAGTTCTGAATCGGCTAACCTCTCTTTACATCCATGCCACGACTTTGGCATTGAAGCATGTACGGCATTTAAAATATGAAGCATACGAATAAATAAACTGGTTTACACGTAGGTATTATTCCTCTACGGTAATCTAATATGACTACCGACTCCGTCTGTCCATTCTAGGAAATTACATGCTAAGATGACTTCCCGCTAGACTACAACTGGAAGCGGCCTGATACTTTAGTTTACGGCAATAAATATACAAATATAACCGGGGCGACACTTACATGATCCTTCCATCATTGGCTTCGTCAAGAATACCAATTGAATCAATATAACATACTGGCTTATACAAAACTGCCAGAAAATTCCAATAATATATATCTCGGACATAACAAAGTCCGCACTGCCCCGTTCAAAACATGACGTCACAATCCCCAAACTAGGTTACCCGTGCGTCCAAAGCAACTCACACTGCATTGTGCACGTCAGTGCGTGAATCAATCGAACGCACAAATAATAAAATATATAAAGACTGGTGCGTACATTTGGCAGGACCGAAGACTACCCCCTTAGGTAATAAATGTACGTAACAGTCGGTCATGTTGTCCCCAAGTATTCTGTGATATCTACATGTGATAGGAAGAGCTAGTGACATCGTGAAGAGACCGGTGCTTTACACAAGCCGGTGCTGGGTAATTGTAAATGTGATTTCTACGTTTTGCTCATTAATTTTCACCATTGAGTAAAATGGAAATTTTCATTTGTATTTCTTGACAGAAGCTACGTTGCGATAAGAGTCAAGGCTTCTGCGACATATTGATGGTCAGAAATGCGAGTCAACTTTCCACTCGAGTAGTCAACCGAAACCTGTCAGCGTCTAACTGAAATCTGAGGTGTTACTTTCTGAAGGTCAAGCATGTTTACAAGAGAATGGGAGACTTCGCGTCTGTTTTATTTTTTTTTATGTGAAGACAGTAAATATTTTTGTATTCTATATTAGTATATGACATGTTGTTGTTTTGAAATAACATATAATTTTGTTGTAATGATTATTTCTATGCATCATTTGTTTGCCATAATTTTTTTTAATTGTTGTTATTTTTATGTCGGTAGTTTGATGTCATGGTTAATTAATATATAGAACATACAGAGAAGATGTGAATTATCTGTTATGTGGTGAAATGTAATTTTGAAAATAGCGTGCATGTATCATAAATGATCTTGTTTTTGGATTTGTCAACATATTGTGAAACTTTGATTTTTCCAGAACTTGATTTCTTGCCAGTCAGGCATGCAGATTATTTTCCTAGCAGATTATTTAAAAAAAAAAAAAAAAAACTTATTTTTTGTAGATATTTTTATAGAACCTTTTGCATATTACATATTAACAACAGAGTGTAGATTTATTTATATGTATATCTTATCGATTAGAGTAAGAGATAAAGTTATAGCTAAATAGCATTGTACTGAGCTGAACGTAATTGTCAGCAGAAAGAACTTAAAGGATAAATTAAATTTACATGGGTTGATTTAAGGGTTTGTTCGAGATACGATTTTTGTTTTATATTTCACTCATTTTGTTAAAATATTGATTTCATTATTAGGTTTTAGTGGTCTTGTATTACTTAAAAATTAAATACTGTTGTTATGTAACTTATCGTAAAAAAATATGTTTGTACGGTACTTTTGGGGAAAATAATTTTTTTTTGGCATTGTAATTTTTGTTGTTGTGTGTGCCCAGCATTTGACTGCGTGATATCATTGATATGTAGATTGATTAGTTCTTGTAAAAAGTTGTTTTTGTTATGATGTATTTTTTATTTTAGCGCTTGATTGTGCGTTGGTCGTATTAGTTATAGCAATGCTATTACTTATTTGTTCGATGCCCATAATTTATTTATTTTTAGTTATGTATAACTCTTGTAACTTGGTTAAATTACGTATTAGGTTTTGTTTAGTTATAAATTATTTTTGGTGATGTGTTAGTATAGATATACTTTGATATTTTGTGTTGTGCCTTTCGATCATGTTTATATATTTATTTTTGAATAGGTTATCTGATCAAAACATTTATTAGTATGTATTGTTATTGACTTTCTCTGCGTTTGTGCCTTTACTTTTTATCTGTCTTTGGTAACTATTCTTCATTTCATTCCTTCTTTTCTGTTGTCTTTTCGGTATGGATTTTATATCTTGTTTATACTTTCGTACCTCATCTTCGTTTTACTTGATTCTACTTGTATACTTTGTCTTCTTTCAACACTTATACTTCTATTCTTTGTATTGTTGGAGTGGTTATATGACTTGATATAACATATCTACTTATGATAGTTGTATTTATTTTACATGTAATTGGCCAACTTAATTATGAGTATATGGTATTGTTAAGTTCTTACTTTCCTTTTTTACAGATCATTCTTCTTTTGATTGATCTTGTGTTTTCTCTTTCGATCGGTTGTTTTCAGTTTAGTTTGTACTAAATATACGTAACTTAATTTTGGAACTGATCATATTTGTATATTTAGCTAATTACTTTTTATACTTAGATGATTATGCTGTATGCTTTAATTGCTACTTTACACTTTAATGCTGATATTTGTTGTAGATATAATTTTGATTTAAAATAAGATGATTTTTGTAAGCATATGTTAGAACTTCATTTTCTTCTAAATTTTTTTGTTTTTGGGAGTTAATTTAAAAAAAAAATGATAGAATCATTTTTTTTCCCGGAGCGGGTGGTAACTGTTGCAAGTGGTTTTATGGAAGGGAAGTAATCTTTAGAATTGTTTTTTACACAAATTAAATTTCGAGTTGCAACGCTTGATTAAGCGTACACTTGTTTGACTTTAGGATAGAATTATCTTTTCCTATTTTTGGAGTGACAGAGTACAGATAAGCGTGTGAACGCTGTTTAATCTCAAATGTTGAGATGTATTTATTCTGTACTCTTTTGAGCCATGTGAATAGCTCGCAGCTAGTCTGCATGAGTTATCGAGAGCGGTGTTCAAGACAGCCGAGTCTCGCGACGGGGTTTTTTGGCGGGACTAGAGTGTGTGATTTGGGAGTTGTGTTTTGGGCGTGGACCGTGGAGGTCGGAGTCCCAATGATTTTTGGATAGTGTATGCCTACGTAGGACTTAAGAAAATGTCAACTTATATATTTCGCTGTGTGTACAGCCTATGTGATAAACTGCAGTAAAGTTTTGTTTAGGCCATATGAAGATTATTATAGCTGCCGTGTGTTGCAGGCTTTATTGAGTAGTGGAGTACTGTTTAGGCCATATGAAGATTATTATAGGCCAGGATGTGGACAGGCCGTATTATATATATATATATATTTAATGCAGTTTTATATTATATGATTCGTGTTTTGCTGTCGAATGCGAGTACATTTATGGCCAGTAATAACAGTAATAACATTTCAGACTGAAACCATCGGTCGGTATCACCTGGCAAACAACTGATTTGTATCCGGTAATGGATCCACCTGACCTTCTGTGATAGCATTCAGTCTCCTGTAATCTATACAGAGTCTATGTTCTCCAGAGGGTTTTCTTAAGAGCACCACACTGGAACTATACGAAGATTCACTGTGTGAAATGATTCCTTCCTTCAACAACTAGTCTATCTCTTCCTTCAAGGCTTTCTCCTTAGCGAAAGGAATCGAATATGCTTTCCTACATACAGGTGTTGGGTCTATAAGTTTCATATCATATTCCAATAAGTTTGTATGCCCCGGACGGTCCGTTAGCACCTCTGTATGATCATCTAGAACCTGTTGCACTCTCTTCTTCTGATCTTTCGTTAAGTGTGTACTGATTTTCACGTGTGCAGCTGTCTCACAGGGGTGTAATAGATATTCATATGATGAAAGTGGTTCCTTTTTCATCTCCATTGCAATAGACAAGGTCAACAAATGTGTCTCTTCCTGATTTTCTCTTTCCAAATATTTCTTCAGGAGATTCACATGATAGATTTTTTCTTTCCCCTTCTTATCTATCTTATAATTTGTTCTAGACACCTTCTCTAGAACTGTATATGGACCTTGCCATCCAATTTGCAACTTTTTCTGACTACCGGGTAGAAGAAGCAGTACCTTCTCTCACACAGCCAATTCTCTGTCTTTAGCTTTCTTGTTGTAATAGGCAGCATGTTTTTTCCTGGCTTGTCTCAAATTTTCATTGGCAAGTTTCCAGCTCATTCACATATTGGTATGATAATGTAATATTTTCCTCTGCCTTTTCATCATTCCACGTTCTTAACAGAGTTACATATGGACTTTTAAATTCGGAAACTTATTTTTCCTGGCACATGTCAGGTCCTTTGCACTCGAAGCCCTGTTGTGATGACTTTTCTTCCCAGAATCATCATGCACAAAACGACCGCTACCCATTTTTCTCTTGGGGCTTTCTCCCCACTTAGAATTCTTGATGAGAGATTTCCTCTCTACATCTTCTTCCTCCAGTTTACCTAAGTCCGATTAAGGGATTTTCGGCTTATTCTGGGGTAAGACATCTTTTTGCACTCGCCGCATAGTGGCCATTGTAAAACAGTGAATTGAAGATTGTCCGTGAAAAGGGGCTTCCCATTCCACTTGGTCCACTTTCTTATTCTTTCTATAGTCAGGCCTACGTTTGCCCCGTGGCGTGTCCAGGTCCTGATCAATGTTCCCACTTGTGGGTGTTCCCTCATGTGCTATGCTACATCTCTCTACAAAATTCACAATGTCCCACCTTGCCTTGGGCCAATAATAATTTTGAGCTACCTTTTGGATGATGGTACCTATCTTCTCATGGTCCCCATCTTTTCTCACATGTAAGCTCCTTATTAAGTCTGTCCTATACCTTTTAGGAAGTACCAGCTGTCCCTGACCTTTGGATCTAGTTCCAGTCTTCCGGTATATCAGTTTGTTCTTCATATAGAAGTCTCCTTTTCCTGGAGGTGTGTGACAATTGGACAATTTTCTAAAACAAGGCTTGAGGGTCTTATCCCCAGCCTGTGCCTTCCTCAACTCTTCTGGAGTGGTATTTATCATAATATCCTCCTCCTTTCTTGAGGTCGACCTGACCTGAAGGGTGGCCATATACACAGGTTTCCTTCTGCAATGGTCAGTATCATGATTGTCCATCCGACAATTCTTACACCACCTCCTTCCTTGGTTGAAAGATTTTCTTTCATCAAATTTCCTTTCATCGAATTGTGGGGTTTTATTTTTATTTTCATACCGTGGCCTATCAAACTGGTGCTTACCTTTGTTCTGATCTCTATGATCGAAATCATTAAAGTTTTGTGGTGCCTTAAAATTGTCTACCTGTTTCTTTTTATTACCTGTTACCTCTGCTTGAGCTGTTTGATATCTTTCAGCAACATTTAGTAACTCACCCAGCCTCTCTGCACCATGTTCCATGAGAAACTTTCTCAGGTCTGGAGCCATGGACTCTCTTAGTTGTTCTATAAGGATCATTTCCTTAAGATCTTGGGTTTTCCCCAGAGAAGTCCATTTCTCCAAGTATGTCTCTAACCGTGCAGAGAACTGGTGATATGTTTCACCTGACAGTAGTTTAGCATTCCTAAACTTTTTTCTATAAAATTCTCCATTCTTTTCATATCTTAACAAAAGAGCCTGCTTTAACATGTCATAATTTTCTTGGTCATCTCTTCTCATCTTGGCAAAAACATCATAAGCTGTACCACGAAGCCCTTGAGATAACTTTAAGCTCCACCTTTCTCTCTCTAACCCATACGTGGTAGCTAATAGTTCATATCTATTTAGATAGCTCTCAATATCATCGTCTTTCTCCACAAAATGATCTAAATGAAAACTCATAGCTGAGGTTGAGGCTCTCTGACTAGCAGTGGCATCGGAGGTCAAGGGACTGGCACCATTTTCAGGAGCATGGCCTTGAAATTCCAACTCCCTTAGTCGTAACTCATGTTCCCTTTGTAATCTCTTCTCCTCCTTTTCGGCTTCCCTTTCTGCAGTCAATCTTCTTTCCTCTGCTTCCCTTTCTGCAGTCAATCTTCTTTCCTCTGCTTCCCTTTCCGCAGCCTGTCTCTTTTCTTCTCTTTCTGCCTCCAATTGTAACTTCTTAGCCTCAGCCTCCAATTGTAACTTCTTAGCCTCAGCCTCCAATGCCCTAGCCTCTTTGTCAGCCTCAATCTGCAACCTCTTAATTTCTTTTTCAGCCTCTATTCTCTTATCTTCGGCCAATCTATCAGATTCTAATTTTCTTTCAGCCTCTTTTTCTAATCTTTTTTCTTCGCGTTCAATAAATTTGTCACATTCAGTAGTGACATAAGCAATCATAACTTGCCCGTCCATTCCTAACTCTTTAGCAGCCTGCATAGCAGCAGATCGAAATTTTGCCAGGTCCGCCATTTTCTAACAGGCAAATGTATACAATATTTAACTAAACAATGTTATCTCTGACTAACTAACTAAGGACAACTGTCGCGTAGCGTTTGAAGGATAAGAATTATTTAGAGGAAATAATAGATCTGAATGTGGAAGATTTGGCTCAAGGAATTCCTGCTGGGTTTTCCACCACTGAAGGGAGACAAAGAGGGTAAATTCTCCTAACTAGACAGGTCTGGAAAAGGTTGTATGGAGATATTTGGTCTCTCGCTACCGTCGTCCCCTTCTCAGTTATCTATTATTGTTATTCTTTAAATTATATTATATTTTACGAGCCCCCCCCCCTCCTTTATAAAGGAAGATAAACATCAGACTATATTCAACATCTAATAGAAGGAACAAAGCATGGGGTACATTATATACACCCAATTGGTTTATTGCAATTAAAACGAATAGATGGTGAATGATAGTACTGTCGATGGAATTAGTGTCTGCTGTATGTAATATGTGTCTCACAATTCAAGTGTTTTTCATCATGGATGGCAAAAATATGGCATTGATATGGTGAGTTCCCTTTTTCGTGGAACTTATCTTTTCAGCCCCTGGCTGATAGTGAAGCGTGGTTAGTTCTCCGGTCTCCTGACGTTGCCCCAGGTAGGTCTTGAATGGTTCGGATTTGCCTTCTCTGTGCTCGACTCCGTATTCTGCTATGAGATTGGACTGTCGTGCAAGGCTCCACCATAGACTACTCAGATGGACGCTAACCCGCAATTTAGACACGTGGCTTCAGTGCTTTTAATGCGTGAATTCGCCGATATCGGGATTAGTCTAGCGGTCTCGAGGTTTCCTGGGCAAGTGAAAAGTGGCTGGATTTGCCGCACTTTTAGCAGGTCATTTCCGCTTGGACACGTGATCCGAAGCGTGCATCATGTGACCTTAGCCTCATATAGACGCTCCAATCAATAACGTTAAAAGTCAAGTGGGGGGGGGGTTCCGAAAGTGGCATAAACTGGTTCTATCTAAGTTTAAGCAGTCTTGTCTTAAATTAAAGCGGGTTTCTAGCTACCGAGGTCAGGGGTCAACAATGACGTCGTATCTAAAAATAGTATTAGACTCGAGGAGAAAATAACTGAACGCTAGGAGAATATCCGCAAGTGACATTTCCCATGACTTTACGGGCTTTTCGATCATGCATTGAAGATGATTAAAAAAAATGATGTGCTCGTAAATAATAATAAAAATGAAGAGAAGATTGGGCAAGTCGTCACACCAGCCCCTCCTCAAGTTTGACGTTCCGTCCAACTCCTCTGGTCCTGTCTTCCTCTTCTTTTTCAGTTTCTCATATCTCCTCGGTTGCGTCCGGATGTCTGCTCAAAAAATATGCCCTGATAATACGTCTTTTATTGGTATTTCACCAAATGATAAATCGTTTATGCTTGTGTATTGAAACTGAGTGTGGGTCATTGGTATTGTGGTATGTTATTGTCACCACTGTTGCAAACGTGATTGTTACCGTTATCGTTGAATACTGTGTGCACTGTCACTCACCACACAGCTCACGTACGAGTCATGGATGTCAATAAAGGTTGTAAACGACTGGAACAGTTCGATACTGTTTATTCCGTTACAACACAGACACGATGACATAAATGACACACATTCGACAGCAAAACACGAATCATATAATATAATACTGCATTAAATATCTATAATACGGCCTGTCCACATCCTGGCTTATAATAATCTTCATATGGCCTAAACAGTACTGCATTACTCAATAAAGCCTGCAACACACGGCAGCTATAATAATCTTCATATGGCCTAAACAGTACTGCATTACTCAATAAAGCCTGCAACACACGGCAGCTATAATAATCTTCATATGGCCTAAACAGTACTTTAATACACAGCGAAGCCTGCATCACCCGGCAGCTTCAAAATATGGCCTACAAAAAAACCTTAATACATAGCGAAGCCTGCATCACCCGGCAGCTTCATTAATCTTCACAATATGGCCTACAAAAAGTCTTGGCCTACCATAAATCTTGGCCTACACAAATCTTGGCCTATCATAAATCCTGGTCTACATAAATCTTGGCCTATCATAAATCTTGGCCTATCATAAATCCTGGCCTACATAAATCTTGGCCTATCATAAATCTTGGCCTATCATAAATCTTGGCCTATCATAAATCTTGGCCTATCATAAATCTTGGCCTATCATAAATCTTCACTGCAGTTTATCACATAGGCTGTACACACAAGAATATATATGTCGACATTTTCTTAAGTCCTACGTAGGCATACACATCCAAAAATCACTGGGACTCGACAAATATGATCAGTTCCAAAATTAAGTTAAGTATATTTAGTACAAATCAAACCGAAAACAACCTCTCGAAAGAGAAAACACAAGACCAATCAAAAGAAGAATGATCTGTAAAAAAGAAAGTAAGAACTCAACAATACCATATACTCATAATTAAGTTGGACAATTACATGTAAAATAAATACAACTATCATAAGTAGATATGTTATATCAAGTCATATAACCACTCCAACAATACAAAGAATAGAAGTATAAGTGTTGAAAGAAGACAAAGTATACAAGTAGAATCAAATAAAACGAAGATGAGGTACGAAAGTATAAACAAGATATACAATCCATACCGAAAAGACAACAGAAAAGAAGGAATGAAATGAAGAATAGTTACCAAAGACAGATAGAAAGTAAAGGCACAAACGCAGAGAAAGTCAATAACAATACATACTAATAAACGTTTTGATCAGATAACCTATTCAAAAATAAATATATAAACATGATCGAAAGGCACAACACAAAATATCAAAGTATATCTATACTAACACATCACCAAAAAATAATTTATAACTAAACAAAACCTAATAAGTAATCCAACCAAGTTACAAGAGTTATACATAACTAAAAATAAATAAATTATAGGCATCGAACAAGCAAGTAATAGCATTGCTATAACTAATACGACCAACGCACAATCAAGCGCTAAAAAAAATACATCATAATAAAAACAACTTTTTTACAAGAACTAATCAATCTACATATCAATGATATCGCACTGTCAAATGCTGTGCACAGACACACAAAAAATTACAATGCCAAAAAAAAAAAAAAAAATCATTTTTCAAAAGTATCGTACAAACATATATTTTTTTTTTAACGATAAGTTACACAAAACAGTATTTAATTTTTAAGTAATTCAAGACCACTAAAACCTAATAATGAAATGAACATTTAACAAAATGAGCGAAACATAAAACAAAAATCCTATCTCGAAGAAACCTTTAAATCAACACATGTAAATTTAATTTATCCTTTAAGTTCTTTCTGCTGACAATTACGTTCAGCTCAGTACAATGCTATTTAGCTATAACTTTATCTCTTACTCAAATCGATAAGATATGCATATAAATAAATCTACACTCTGTTGTTAATATGTAATATGCAAAAGGTTCTATAAAAATATCTACAAAAAATAAGTTTTTTTTTTTTTTTAAATAATCTGCTAGGAAAATAATCTGCATGCCTGACTGGCAAGAAATCAAGTTCTGGAAAAATCAAAGTTTCACAATATGTTGACGAATCCAAATACAAGATCATTTATGATACATGCACGCTATTTTCAAAATTACATTTCACCACATAACAGATAATTAACATCTTCTCTGTATGTTCTATATATTAATTAACCATGACATGAAACTACCGACATAAAAATAACAATTAAAAAAAATTATGGCAATCAAATGATGCATAGAAAACAACAACATGTCATGTACTAACATAGAATACAAAAATATTTACTATCTCAAAAAAAAAATAAATTAAGCCGCAAAATTTCCCACTCTCGTGAACACATGTCCTGACCCTCCAAAGTAAACATCAGTTGCTATTTAGACGCTGACAGGTTTCGGTTGACTACTCGAGCGGAACGTTGACTCACATCTCTGACCGTCAATATGTCGCAGAAGCCTTGACCCTTATCGCAACGTAGCTTCTGTCAACAAATACAAATGAAAATTTCCATTTTACTCAATAGTGAAATTTAATGAAGAAAAAACGTAGAAATCACATTTACAATTACCCAACACCGGCTTGTGTAAAAACCCGGTCTCTTCACGATGTCACTAGCTCTCTCTATCACATGTAGATATCATAGAATTCTTGGGGACAACATGACCGACCTTGAATGTCGCCGCTGCCTTACGCTGAAACAAAGTGTTATATTCACAACAACAAGCAGAGCAGGCAATAGTATTCAAGCATCCACTGTTATTTTTACTCTGTTTACTTTGATTATAAATGACTCTGGGCTCATGTTGAACAAAATTAGCACAATTGCGCTTATTATTTGTTCTATGATCAAAATACTTATTATTACCGTTCCCTTGTTTACAAATAATGACTTTAGTCTTTTGTTGAGGAACATTATTCGGGTGATGTAAAGCAACATTTGAAAAGCCATTATCTCTATTATACTTTCCAACATTCTTACAATCAAAACTTTGAGATTTGTTAAATTGTCTACAGTATCTAGGAGAGGGAAAATTATTATTTACTGATCTCCCTTGGTACTGTTTAATCTTGGGGTTATCTCTCTTACTAGAACTGTTTTTCTTTTCCCCTATGGGCATATATTTACCAATTGTTTCAAACTGACTGTGCTGAGTTTGACAACTGCCAGAAACAATAGTATCTCTATTGTTCCGCATATGGGTTTCATCTTTGGAACAAGTAGTAATAGTCTCAACACCCGCTATTAATTTCTGAGTATTTCCAGTAGTAGAGAAATATTTGCTCTTATGAGTCTTGACCTGAAATATATCCCCTTTCTTTTCATGATCAACAGAACTGGCTGTTACACTAGAATCTTTGTTGTTCTGACGCCAAGAATTATTACTGGAACTATCAGTAATATTAGAACTAGGAAAGTTGTATTTCCCACGATAAGATCTATATTTACTATGTATGACATCTCTCTGAGCAAAAAGTGTATGGGGCTGACTTTTCGCAACTTTCTGTCTATCACTGTCAACATTGACAGAAGACAACATATTGTTATTCAAGACGATGTCAAGCAGGCCATATACTCGTTTTCTGGTCTGTGCAATCTCCACATCTCTATGTGAGATCTCTTCACCTAATTTCTTATTTAAACTCTCAACTCTTAAAACTTTGCAGCTTTCCTCTGCTAGTAAATTTTCAATCTTAGCGACCTTCTCTTTCTCAGCCATCAACTCCACTAAAGTCTCTCTCTCATACTGTTCTTTATTTGCTCTCAACTGAGTCAACTCTAGTTGTAGTGACTGAATCTTAATATAATCATTGCTATTATTAAGCTCATCAATCCTTTCTGGAATCATCTCATTCTTTTCTTCCTGTTGGAGACCAAGATTCGCAATATCATCCATCAAATCAAGAAGTGACTCTGTATAATTCATATCACGTTTATCGGTCTCAACTTTCAATTTCTCATAAATCTGTTTATTTTGTTGGACCTCCTGTGTAATATTTTCTACTTCAATTTGCTTATCTTTAATCTGGACTTCCAATTGCTTTATCTGCAACAATGCTAAATCCAAACTTGCTTGCACACTAGCAAGTTCTGAGTTTGACTTTTGCAATTCACCCGTAAGTCTAGACACTGTTTCATGTACTTTACTCACTTCAGCAGTACCCTCTAAGACGTTTTCTCTTTGTTGTTTTTTTCTTCCTAATTCCTCATCTTCTAACCTCTTTTTCTGATCAACAGAAATGTCGTTGCGCATTATCTTACGTATACTCTTCAATATCTGATCGCGCTCAACACCCATATAGTGGTACGAAAACAATCGAAGATCCATAACCAGTAACTGCGCTAAATCTTTAGCCATCCTTAGATGAGGATGAGAGTGAAAATTCTCCTCAGCAAAATATCTTAGGGCACTTGATGCATTGACCAAAAATTTGTCTATCACATGTTCCTCAAGCTGTGGTCCTTTTAATTCTTGATAATCTCTACCTTCTTCCCACAAATAAGCCAATACAGGCCCCATATCCTCAGGATCTATATCATCATCATCCATAGTGATTCACTTACTTAATCAACTATATATAGTAATCACTTATAGTTATGACAAATTACTGTCGCAAAAGGTTTGACAATTACCCTTCCAGCTCACAAAGTTAACTATTTGTCCAGAAATGAGCTTATTCCTCAATTCTGTATCACCAATTCCTTTTTATAGCACCTTTATCAAGTCACATCATTATCAGGAAGATCGACATATGTCAACAGCCATTAACACCTATGCACAAAATCTTAATCATATGTCAAATTAGACATAAACAACAATAACAACAGAATGAGCAATTAGGGAGGCCCAGTGACATATATGAAGTGACACAATTTACACAAGACAAAATCACTTATCTGTCAATGATCCCGTTCCTTTCCGCCACGACACTGGATATCATATAGACTGCTAAAACCTCCACTGCGGGAAAGCACTGGAACTTGATTCGATTCTCTTCAGGTAATTTCGTCAATATGATATGTGCTTAACAATGCACAAGTTGACAGGAACCATAATACATCACACACTGCAACTCTAGACTCTTCTGTAGTCTGAAATGTACACGGCAACTCCGTGTATCATAACATCTTGAACTTGTGATGGTGATAACTGGCACAGGTAACCCGAATATTGCAGAAATCTGTCACAACCCGTACAAATGCTGGTACAAATACTGTCCAAGTCTAATTGAACGCTCTTGACCACTGCAGACGTTGTTTTAGTCTATAGGCATGAAATAGGACGTCAATTGCTACTGGTGTAAAGTTGCCTTCTACCAAATAAGGCGTGCATTATTTCTCAAATGCGCCACCCAGGCAGATAATAACTAGGTCACAGTTCTGAAGTACAGGAGATTCAAGCCCCGCCCACACAGGGCTAATTATAACAAAGTCAAGTGTTCTACACTTTTATCACGTGAAAGTCATATGTATTATTTCCAACTTGTAGTGACTGATCCTCTAGATATGTTATGGTCTGGTGGACAAAATTTGATTCACTTTAACCTCTTGCTTCAAGTACATATCACTGTAGAGGTAACAATTTCTTACTCGTATACGGAACACAGGCACATCTTAAATGATATCAAATGATACGAAAACTACGCCACTTAGGCTATCGACGCGAATAGTCGTAGATGTCAGATCCTGTTAACTGAAAACCACCAAATGTTACCGTGGCTAATATCTGATGGTTTCAGTCTGAAATGTTATTACTGTTATTACTGGCCATAAATGTACTCGCATTCGGTAGCAAAACACGAATCATATAATATAATACTGCATTAAATATCTATAATACGGCCTGTCCACATCCTGGCCTATAATAATCTTCATATGGCCTAAACAGTACTGCATTACTCAATAAAGCCTGCAACACACGGCAGCTATAATAATCTTCATATGGCCTAAACAGTACTGCATTACTCAATAAAGCCTGCAACACACGGCAGCTATAATAATCTTCATATGGCCTAAACAGTACTCCATTACTCAATAAAGCCTGCAACACACGGCAGCTATAATAATCTTCATATGGCCTAAACAGTACTTTAATACACAGCGAAGCCTGCATCACCCGGCAGCTTCAAAATATGGCCTACAAAAGTACCTTAATACATAGCAAAGCCTTCATCACCCGGCAGCTTCATTAATCTTCACAATATGGCCTACAAAAAGTCTTGGCCTACCATAAATCTTGGCCTACACAAATCTTGGCCTATCATAAATCCTGGTCTACATAAATCTTGGCCTATCATAAATCTTGGCCTATCATAAATCCTGGCCTACATAAATCTTGGCCTATCATAAATCTTGGCCTATCATAAATCTTGGCCTATCATAAATCTTCACTGCAGTTTATCACATAGGCTGTACACACAAGAATATATATGTCGACATTTTCTTAAGTCCTACGTAGGCATACACATCCAAAAATCACTGGGACTCGACCTCCACGGTCCACGCCCAAAACACAACTCCCAAATCACACACTCTAGTCCCGCCAAAAAAAACCCCGTCGCGAGACTCGGCTGTCTTGAACACCGCTCTCGATAACACATGCAGACTAGCTGCGAGCTATTCACATGATTCAAAACAGTACAGAATAAATACCTCTCAACATTTGAGATTAAACAGCGTTCGCACGCTTATCTGTACTAGTACTCGAAAACTAGGAAAAGATAATTCTATCCTAAAGTCAAACAAATATCCGCTTAATCAAGCGTTGCAACTCGAAATTTAATTTGTGTAAAAAACAATTATAAAGATTACTTCCCTTCCATAAATCCACTTGCAACATGCCCCTACGTTGTTCTTCCCAGGTAAGTATTCTGGTTTTCTTCCTGGTTTTCTTTGGATGCCTACGTCTGCAGCAATGCTTTCCTAGGTCTTGTAACTGGTCTACCCTATGTGTTGAGGTTACCTGGTTACACTCTGAACAGGACTTCACATATCGAGCTATGTCTTCCATGATGCCGGGCCAATAATAACGGGTGGCTATCCTTTGATTTGTGGCACCATTACCCAGGTGTTCACTCAAAGTAGCACCGTGCCCCCATTCCATAACTTTATTTCTATATATGGATGGCACCACAACCTGTCCATGACTTTTTAGCCCTCTGCCAGCTTTCCTGTGCAAGAGTCCATGTTCCATATAGAAGTCACCCTTTCTTCGAGGGTTATGTGAGTTTTTCAATTTGCCAAAGCAAGGCCCCAATGTGCTATCAGCTGCTTGAGCCCTTTTCATCTTATTCGGATGAATTTCTAATTTAGAGTCCCTCTCTATGCATTTGGAGTCAGACCTGGTCTGGATGGCAGCCATAACCACAGGCTTTACTGATTCTCCTAAAAAGACATATCTACGCCCTAACATCAGGGGGTAGAAAGGATCCTCTAAAACTGCAGCATTGATTTCCCCTTCCACATAGCGACAACTGACCTGAATCTTCGCTATGGGCAAATTTAAGGGTAATGCTCCCTTGAGTGGCCCCTGGATATCCACTGTTTCTGTGGTGAGTTGTTCGGGGTGCACCAGAGATGCAGAAACGACCGCGTCATAGGACAAACCTGTGTCATACATCCCGATGACTTGTTTGCCATTCGCGGTCACTGTCTCCTGTATAGGTGGGTGATGGAGGCTATTCTGACCCACTGTCAGTTCCTTCCTGTCAACAGCCCTCACGATCTCTGAGTAGTCTTATGTTGCCTGTCATGTTTTCTGAAGTGGTGGTAAGGTAGATTCATTTTGGGGTCCAGGTGTGCCTGAGGTGTCGGCCTCGATAATTCTTCCGGTTGGTTCCACCGGGATGGGTCATTCTCTGTTAGCGCTGCCTGATAACGTTCCGCCAACTGGACGATGGATTCTAAAGTGCTGGCCCCATTCTCTGTCAGAAATCTTCTCATGTCGGAAGTCATGGTGTCCTTCAGTTGTTCGATAATGACCATCTCCTTCAGACCTTCCCAATCATGAGAAAAATTCCCTAGGGCACCCCACTTTTCCACGTAGGAATCCAGTCTAGCAGCAAATTGAGCAAAGTTCTCTCCGACTTCCCAACTAGAGTTACGGAACCTCTTCCTATATGCGTCAGCATGTAGCTCATAACGTATCAGGAGTGCCTTTTTCAGAGAGTCATAGTCATCCTGTAAACCTGGAGGAAGCTTGCTATACACTTCATAAGCAGTTCCTCTAAGCCCTTGTGACAGTTTCAGGTTCCACTTGCTCCTCTCCAACCCAAATGTGGTGGCAAACTTCTCAAATTTATCCAGATACATATCGATCGAGTCTGCTTGTTCTGAGAAAGCTTCGAATGGAAACGTCAGGGGTCCTAAGTTTGACATGTGTGAGAATGGCAAAGGTCCTATGCTCCCCATTTGCAAGGAGGGCATATTATCTGACCATGGCGATTGGTTGCCTGATGAGGTAGCTGCTGTCGCACCGGCTACTGGTTCAACTCTTTGAGCCTGTCCCTGCATCTCCGCTTCATCTTCAGTGCATGCTCGCGTTCATCTATCTCGCTTCTTTCCCTAGCGTCTACAGCTTTTATCCTCTCATCTATTTCGGCTAACTTTATTCGCTCTTCTCTTTCAGCTTTCGCCGTTTCTCGAGCGTAATACTTATCAGTCTCGACACTGACATAATTCGCAAGGTCCACCCCACTATAACCTAGATCTCGACCTGCCTCCCCTAGTGCTGCCTTAAGCTTAACTATTTCAGCCATCTTTTGCTATTATAGTCCACACTGAGTAAGCTAGTGCTACCTTCCAATAGTATTTCTAACAACAAGCAAAAACTTACTAATTATCAGACTGCTGTAGAATGAAATTACTACAGTTATGGAGACTTAAGGTCTGTAATTCAATGAAATACAAAATCATGAACTAACTTAATTAAATACAACATAAATAAAGGAATTCACCAATCAATGCCTGAAATTCTAGAAAAAATGTTTTATGTCTTTCTAGAGCTCACTGTGTGATAATACATGTGTTAAAATGGTATACTGTAATGACTGGATGAATGATACTATCCTAGAGGTATGATAAAATACATAAGTTCAAATCCCGGACTGAGACCCCAGTGTCGCATAGCGTTTGAAGGATAATAATTATTTAGAGGAAATAATAGATCTGAATGTGGAAGATTTGGCTCAAGGAATTCCTGCTGGGTTTTCCACCACTGAAGGGAGACAAAGAGGGTAAATTCTCCTAACTAGACAGGTCTGGAAAAGGTTGTAAGGAGATATTTGGTCTCTCGCTACCGTCGCCCCCTTCTCAGTTATCTATTATTGTTATTCTTTAAATTATATTATATTTTACGAGCCCCCCTCCCTTATAAAGGAAGATAAACATCAGACAATATTCAACATCTAATAGAAGGAACAAAGCATGGGGTACATTATATACACCCAATTGGTTTATTGCAATTAAAACGATTAGATGGTGAATGATAGTATTGTCGATGGAATTAGTGTCTGCTGTATGTAATATGTGTCTCACAATTCAAGTGTTTTTCATCATGGATGACAAAAATATGGCATTGATATGGTGAGTTTCCTTTTTCGTGGAACTTATCTTTTCAGCCCCTGGCTGATAGTGAAGCGTGGTTAGTTCTCCGGTCTCCTGACGTTGCCCCAGGTAGGTCTTGAATGGTTCGGATTTGCCTTCTCTGTGCTCGACTCCGTATTCTGCTATGAGATTGGACTGTCGTGCAAGGCTCCACCATAGACTACTCAGATGGACGCTAACCCGCAATTTAGACACGTGGCTTCAGTGCTTTTAATGCGTGAATTCGCCGATATCGGGATTAGTCTAGCGGTCTCGAGGTTTCCTGGGTAAGTGAAAAATGGCTGGATTTGGATTTGCCGCACTTTTAGTGGGTCATTTCCGCTTGGACACGTGATCCGAAGCGTGCATCATGTGACCTTAGCCTCATATAGACGCTCCAATCAATAACGTTAAAAGTCACGTGGGGGGGTTCCGAAAGTGGCATAAACTGGTTCTATCTAAGTTTAAGCAGTCTTGTCTTAAATTAAAGCGGGTTTCTAGCTACCGAGGTCAGGGGTCAACAATGACGTCGTATCTAAAAATAGTATTAGACTCGAGGAGAAAATCACTGAACGCTTGGAGAATATCCGCAAGTGACATTTCCCATGACTTTACGGGCTTTTCGATCATGCATTGAAGATGATAAAAAAATGATGTGCTCGTAAATAATAATAAAAATGAAGAGAAGATTGGGCAAGTCGTCACAACAACCACAAGCACTGAGAGCTCAACCTTATTTTTCCACCCACGAATACCTTTTTAATTTTTATAATTTCCAGAAGTGAATTACTCCCAATATATATGCTAGGGAAAGGTTCAATATCCCGGGAGCGAGACCCCAATATATGTGGTGAGTTGGGATTATATAAATATTTATAGGGGACTTAGTGTACTGACTGAGATCAGCTGTGAAGGTATCTGTATATAATATGTGTGGTGTGTTACAGATGACCTTACTTTGCTACCACATTTAGACCTCAGTCAGACTTATTCTGGAATATTGGGATGACTACGTTGAATGTCTAGGGTTATGATAATGATGAAGTGTAAGTTCACAACAACAACAGACAGATAAATACTTTATTTAAGATTCACAACACTTTACAACACTATGACAAGCACATACATATAACACTCTAGAAGACTAGCTTAAGTAAGTCAAGTGTTAAATTTTAAATTATGTATTAATTTCTTTCAAGAATAGATATCCTGATCCAACTACAGAGTGAATCAGGAATCACAATCAAATGTAAATACAATGTCTATGTACACAAATTATACAAAGGATCTTTGTCCTGACATAGAATATTATTACAATATGTGTGTAGTGTTATGCTCTGGTATTACGAGGTAATACTGGCTTTTGAAGCTATGTTGTTGTTTGTCATCACGACTTCATGTGTTTGTTAATGGTGGAAATAATCTTGAAGGCATCACAGTTCTTTTATTAGTAAAACACTAACTGTCCCTCTTGCTTTATTATTACAGTCACTTTTAAGGAGGGTTATACAAGGGTGAGCTGCTCTGGCTGACGAATTCTTAACTTATGTGTCTGCGGCAGGAAAACTGTCTCCTCTGCTCGCTTACTTCTCAGTTATCTTGAGATACCCCACTGGTCGATATCTTGGACAAGGAGTCTGCTGCCAGCCCTATGGATCCAGCAAAACTCCGACCAGGTGCTGCTCTAATACTTTAGTACCACGGTCCCTGAAATAAGAAGGTTGTACCTCCTTCTTCAGAACTAATATATAATATCTATTTCCACACTGAAGTACAGGACATTACAAACACAGAGTTCAGCGCTGTATGCCACTACTAGCTTCTCATGTGACAATATACCAGTATTCTTCTCCCTAATGGTTACAACGCCTCTGCAATTCCAGCTGTACTTCCTTCTATACAATAAGATAGATGTCATGTTACTAAATGGCAATCCCATATATGCCAATGCAGTTATACTCCTCTCTGACAAGCTTTTACATGGTAGAGCAATATCTAGGCTTTGCCTTCTGTTTGCTACTGAACCAAACACATACAGACACAATTTATCAATTCATATTCAATTTTCATATAATATATACATATATATATGTAGGAAATGTGTCTAGCTTACCACAATTCAAGGAAATATACACAAGTACGTTGACTGGCGATGAATTCTGGCACAATTTTGATCTGCCTTATCCCAGGCTTTTATTTAGAAAAATATTTGCTTGTACTCAACGCACTTGCTTCTTACAAATTGGATTTTCAAAACTGGCCCTAAACTGACGCTTCTAATTGACTATATCGAACACTCTAACCAATGAGACCATGTTTACAAGAGCCTTTGAAAAAACTTTACCCATCCTACCGTAACCATTAACAACCAACTAGTATTTGCAGTCCGACTAATCAGGTGTCGCCTTACATATTTCTACAGCCAATCAAATCGTATCTAACTGGTTGGCCTCATTTCCCCTAAAGCAGTGTTGTTCTACATGCCATTATGAGCAAATATGATCTTGTGCTGTCAGACAACCTCACTATAGTATTTTGGCTATAATTTATTAAGTACTAGACCATTTGCGTAACACATAACATATTCTTTGTCAGCAAGTCTTAAGGTACAAGAATATATAAGTTTAATGGGGTTAAGTGGCTTCGTTCAAAATATGTATTATTCTAGGATAGTCGTGTATTTGTTTTTTTATTTTCCTCGAACCGCCACCTGTCCTGCCTTTTCGACTGTTCTGTCAGTATAAAGTCAGGATTTCAGACGTAAAACAGTATTGTGTCATGTTTCCTAATAAGCATTAAACATGTTTTTTAAAACCTTACCTCGTATCGTTAGTGTTTTTTATCACTGTCTATTTGAAAAAAAAATCAAGCCTGCATGCCTTTTGCGTGGGGTGGCATTAATTTTAAATCGCGAAGCGACGTGGTAGCATTGCATGCGTTCCTCCGTGCATCTCTCTCTCTCTCTCTCTTCTAAGCCCGTCTGTCTTTTAGGTTAACGTAGTGTATATAATGACATTAATGTAATATTATATCTAGGTCATTAAGCAGTGTGTCTATCAAGGTCGTATAAGAAATACAGTACCAGTTTTATTTTTAGTAACGCGTGTAGTTTATACAGTAGGCTTTTACTATCAAACGTGGAAGCGTTACATTTATGCAGACGAAGTAGAAAAAGGGGATCTCGGTTCAGCCATTATGGCGTTCTACAACACCGGCGTACGCCATTGGGAAAGCACTGGTCTTTACCATTCTTCTTTCTTTCTATTACATTACTTCGTTAGGCTTTACATTTATTTTCTCATTTATATATGTGGATTAGAATTTTTCACGACAAAGGTATTAGCACGTCTGTCTGTCCGGTGTCATCAGCTAATGGTATAAGCACGTATTTCTGTCCGGTGTCACATGCTCAAGGTATTAGCACGTCTTTCTGTACGGTGTCATCAGCTACAGATATTAGCAAATCTTCCTGTCCGGCGTCATGAGCTAAAGGTATTAGCAAGTCGTTCTGTCCTGTCTTCTTCTTCTTTGATCCTTAGCCACCGACCGTCAAAGCAGCCAGTGGCCATCACGCCTAGTGGCGTTATGTAGGGCAAAAACAAATTGGTTCCACTTTGCTCGGTCGGTAGCCATCCTTCGTACAGTGCCCCAACTCTGGTTCATTCTTTGCATCTCAGCCTCCACAGTCCTCCGCCAAGTTGTTTTTGGTCGGCCTCTCTTTCGTTTTCCTTCAGGAGTCCAAAGCATAGCTGTTCTTGTGATGGCATCGGGGTCTCTTCTGAGGACATGGCCAACCCAGCTCCAGCGTCTGCCAGCTATGATGGTGTGCATGTCCTCTTGCTTGCTCCGAATAAGCAGATCTTGGTTGGTGATGGTATTCGGCCAAAAGATTCGGTGAATTTTTCTTAGGCATGTTGTGTGAAAAGAGGACAATTTGGACATTTCCTTCTCTGTAACTCTCCAGCATTCCGCACCATAGAGAAGCACAGAAAGCACACAGCTCTGATATAATCTTAATTTTGTGCTTGTGCTGTACTGAGAGGACTTCCAGATGTTGTTTAGGCTAAAAAAGGCTGTTCTTGCCTTATTCATTCTGATGTTGATGTCTTTGCCTGCCCCGCCGTCTGGTGTTACTATGCATCCTAGGTATGTGAAGGTGTCTGTCTGTACCAGTTGCTGATTCCTTACTGATATGGGCTCAGGGTTGCTCACATTGAGCGTCATGACCTCAGACTTCTTTAAATTGATGTTCAAGCCCACCTGTTGGCTAAGCTTATTAAGTCTAGCCGTTTTTTCCTGGATGTGTTGATGTGAATGTGCTAGTAGTGCAATGTCATCTGCATATTCCAGATCTTCCAATGTAGAAAATGTAGTCCATCTTATTCCTCTTGGACTGCCATCTGAGTTCTGACGCATCACCCAGTCTATGACTGTTAAAAACAGAGTGGTTGATAAGGGGCATCCATGTCGTACTCCTGTCTTCACCTCAAAGGTTAGGTTGCTCTGCCCAACACTAAACGTAAAGTTGGCTTTCTGTCCTGTATCATCTGCTAAAGGTATTAGTACGTCTTTCTGTCCGGCGTCATCAGCTCAAGGTATTTCCAAGTCTTTCTGTCCGGTATCATGAGCTCAAGGTATTTCCAAGTCTTTCTATCCGGCGTCATCAGCTCAAGGTATTTCCAAGTCTTTCTGTCCGGTATCATCAGCTCAAAGTATTTCCTAGTCTTTCTGTCCGGCGTCATCAGCTCAAGGTGTTTCCAAGTCTTTCTGTCCGGTATCATAAGCACAAAGTATTTCCAAGTCTTTCTGTCCAGTGTGAACGGTGGTTTGGGTTTTTGGAAAGGAAAGTGAGTGCAGAAAAATGGTTTGAGAAAGTTGAATAGAGTTGTGAAAAGACTCTTCGTCTTTGCTGAAGGGGGGTAATATGAGTAGAGGAGTGCTTTGAGCATAGGGAGGTAAATCTGTGGATCATTTTTGGGAGATGTAGTGGTCGTTTTAGGGTTAAGCATATCATGTGAGTTCTAAATTATGGTGGGACTAATTTGCATATAATGTTTTGGTAAAAAGAATTAAAGACGATTGTATGGGGTTTGAGTGTACTCAGCAAAGGGAGTTAACTTGGAATTAAGTCCCTTGAAAGGTTTGGTGAGCGAGCAAAAGTAAACACGCACGAGAAAAGTTTTGGTAGGTAAACACATTTTAGGAGAGAACGAGAAAAATGTTAAATCGGGGGATTAGAGCAGTCTGATTTTGAACGCGCTCAGCGTAGGTTAGCAGGTTGGCTGGACAGTAAGATTTAATACAATGGCGAGCTAGGTTCTTGATGGTTCATGACTCTGGCGAATAAGCCACTGGATGTGGTTGGTTACTGTGGTTACATGCTGATATCAAGTTGTTGTGCCGAACCTACAAGATGCTCGAAGGCCATTTTTAAAATAGAAGTAGATGAAGGCAAGAAAGATGAAGTCGCCATAACAAGATATATGTGAACAAGTCGTCAAGATTTTTACAACGAACATGTATGTTGAATAAGATGAAAAGAAGATAGACAGTAGCTAAGGTCAGAGCGGGGAACAGTGACTATTTGATATAAATAAACAGCCCTGGCAGTCAGACCAGTTTATACAGTAAAATACCTCAAACTAGTTCCACCAGACCTAATTGCCTCATCATGAGTAGTAAACAAAACCAAAGAACATAAATTTCTTATACGAGCTAGGAAAGCTGCGTCAGACTATAAGAGGAAGGATTTGATGGAATGAGAAGAGACTTATTTCAAAGGTTACTAAATGAATATAAATTTTTGTACATTGTGGAAGAAGACCCGCCTTGATGGAAGGTTGGGCATGAGTACATTCTTTTCGACAGATTATGTTATTGTTAGATGACTACTGTAAATAAACACCACCTTGTTATTTACTGATAGTTGAGTGCAGTGCTTTACGGTAGAAGTTCTCCATCCCCCAATTGTATCTTCGTGTGATGTACTATCATCAAGAGCTATAGTAGGCCTACCGTAACATCATCAACACCTAGCTGCTTACGGTTTTGGGTAGTGAGACGAGTCACGCTATACAAACATTATAAACACAAACATCAACCACACCATCACGGCCACACCAGTATCATCAGCTCAAGGTATTTCCAAGTCTTTCTGTCCGGTGTCATCAGCTCAAGGTATTTCCAAGTCTTTCTGTCCGGTGTCATCAGCTCAAGGTATTTCCAAGTCTTCCTCATTCCTTTTACGTACGTCTGCAGATCTCTTTGGTCTGCCTATAACTCTCTTCCCCCGGTGATTCTAGAGCAAGGACTGCCTGGTGATACTATCAAGTGGTGTCCTATTCATCGCCAGCGTCCTCTAATTCCACTGGTACTTGTCCGGTTCGTGTGATCACACGTGTGATCTTTTCATACCATTTTTATCCGTTTATTCTACGGAAGTACCACTCATTGTTTATCTGTAGCTTTACAAAAAATACACAAAAAATTAAATGAATAAAATAAGTTAAAAGATAATGGTAAAGTTAGTCCCATAGAAAGTAATGCCTTAGGGGAGTAAAGCGTTATAGACTACACATGTAGTAGATTCCAGCTTTATAAGGTGAGCAGACCAAATCACCATCTCCCCGCTTTTACTATCCATAACTCAAGAGCAGAGTCCGGTACCCATTTTTACGGCTGGGCAGTCAGGAGTGGGACATTACCTGGTTTTCAACCCGTCCGTTTGCCAAGAAAAGCAAGTGCTTTAATAAGATCCGAAAATATGAAAGAATGAAGAGTTATAGATAACGAAGGATAAAATCACGCCCTACATGTGTTAATTCGAATGACGTCTGAAAGGAAAGGCAGAAAATCGCAGACAAAACAGTTCAAGCCCATGCTGAAACATTCTGTCTGTCCTATTTTCACTTTACTGAACAGATGGTAACTGAGTCTGCAATGGCCGGCTCTCAGTCTGAAAATTATCACTTGATCTCTTCTAGGCAATGCTATTTTTCTCTATAGTTGTCAGGAACCACTTTTCATGGAGAACACTCCACGGGTTACACCGCTGCTGTGTGGGTTTATAAGATCAACTATAGGCTCGCCCTCTTGTTGTTCGTCCATCACGGGTGATGAAGACCACTCTGTTCATCCAATTATTTAGGAATATGTTAGGTTAGTCTATGGGTACGAAGGTGACTGATGAGCCCGATGAGGGCCTGGAAAGATCTCGGACAGTGTGGGCAGGGAATGTTTGCTTCATGTGAAGGTTTTATTACACGGTCCTTTCTGGCTTGTCTCCGCTGTTCCACTGCTGCTCTTCTGGATGATTCGATTGCCGCTGCACCTTTACGAAGAGATGTGCGCCAAGCAGTTCGGTCTTGCGCAGCAGCTTCCCATGTGTCTGGGTTTATGTCAAAGGTTTTCAATGACGTCTTTAACGTGTCTTTGAAGCGCTTCTTTTGGCCACCATGGGAGCGTTTACCCTTCTGCATCTCACCATAAAAGAGTATCTTTGGCAGTCGATGGTCTGGCATGCGGACTACATGACCTGCCCAGCGAATCTGTGACTGCATCAGAATAGTATCAATACTAGGGATACCAGCTCTGTCAAGAACGGCGGTATCCGGGATCTTGTCTTGCCATTTGATGTTTATTATCTTCCTGATACAGACTGTATGGAAGTGGTTTAGCTTCTTTACGTGGCGCCTGTATACAGTCCATGTTTCACATGCATATAGCAGCACTGGAAGCACCGCAGCTCTGTACACCTTCAGCTTTGTCTGTAGACTAATGCCACTTCGATGCCAAACGTTGGTGTATAGTCTGCCAAATGTGCTGCTGGCTTTGGAGATCCTGGTGTTCACCTCATCATCAATGACAATGTTCTGGGATAGTGTGCTACCAAGGTATGTGAATCTGTTCACAACATTCAGTTTCTCACCATTAACCTTGATGACTGGCTCAGTATAAACTGTGCCAGGAGCTGGTTGGTACATGATTTCTGTTTTCTTCGTGTTGATGGTAAGCCCAAAGTTGGCGCAGGCTTCGCCCTCTTAAGGGTATGACCACACAACAATCGCTGACAAAAAGTAATAAACACCTTCAACAGGTACTTCCCTTTAATGAATATATATATATACACAATAAGGCCTCACGAGGCCATCATAACGCATCAAATACAATAATGAGAAAATCAATGTAAACCTGCCTCAGCAGCTTAAATTATCACCTCCAGACACGAAGGTAGAAACTATACCACAAATGCTGCTATGAATATCGCTCACCGAGCGGCAAAAGCTATGACAATGACACACTCAAAATCATCGATAAATTATCACACTACGGCCTGTAGACAATGCGATCTAGACACTTTACTACAGTGTACCTGTAGTGGTTTTTGATGTTATTGTATGGTTGATATGTTACCTAGTGTACTGTATGAGGTCAGCTGTGAAGGCTCCTGGGATAAAAGTTTATGGGAGTTACAGGAGGCCTTTCTGCTACCACTTACGACCTCAAACAGACCTATTCTCCTATAATGAGTGTTAGCTACGTTAAAAGTCTAGGGTACTGAAATGTAGTGTACAGGTAATAAAATACACTGACACACACATGTAAATAATACGTCTAATAATAATAATAAACTCTACAATACACTGAACTAACACTGGCTGTTAAAGTTTAAGTTTAAATTTTTTTTTAAAATTTATTAGTCCTGAACCAATTTTTTCTTTTGGTCAGAACTTATGAAATGATAGGTATTTATCAATGAAATGCATATATATATTGCATAATCAAATATAACTTTTGTACATAGGTATATTATTACAATGGTTAATAATAATGGTATCTACAAAGTCTTGAGAACCCTAGCACTGGATGGTTAGTTGGGGTGGCGTCATCATGCTCAATCTATGGTTACAATAGTTTATAGTCCTTAACATATGGACTGATCTTAATGTTTCTATAACACGCTTTATTTTGTTATTTATGATGGAAATATTGAATGAATCTCCAGCAGGCCAGGTTTGCAGTTTACTGGCCTGTAATGATGTAGTATAGGATTCTTGTGGCCCACTCCTCTCAATAGCTGGAGCAAAATGTTAGGCTGCACAGACACCCGCTCTTGCACTTCTACAAGAGTATCTGGCACAATCGTAGTGCCAGATCAGAAACTCTGAAATAAAATTTGTGCCATGTGTCAGTACTCTATCCACTGCGCCACTCTTACACACAACACCACAAAACAACACTACACAGATTGAGTCAGATCTCTCTGACCAACGTAACACATCTCACCCAGTTGTTATCAATTAGTACAAGTTCCCCAAGACTGCATTGCATCCGAAATATGTTCAATAGTTTCTTCTTCTATTTAATAAGGTGGGTGATATGTTCCCACTGATGTCAATAATCGATCCTCCTTCCATAGTCTTAGGTAGGTTTTCATATATTATTAGTTTGTCTCTAGGCCCTGGACTGCGGTTGGGGACCTAGAGCAGGCACTTACTTGTCGTAATCATTTTTCATGATATGGCAGTATCAATCACTCAAAATATTAAAATAAACAAGATAAATGCTTTTTGCCTTACCACAATTCAGAATGAGAACACAGTTATTTAGGACTAGCAAAACTCAGCTGAGCTGCTGGCTAGACTAGGGCGTCCCACTGATTTTTATTTATTAATTCCGGGAAATCACCGCTATCAGTCTAGAACTGTGTTACTGGACAGTCTTCTAACAAATGGTACAAGTGCGCGTCTCCCATTCACCAATATAAATACATTTGTCCAATCACGGACTTCCCCTCTAACTTTTTTTCAAATATTCAAACTAAAAGTCAAATTTCAGTCAGATCTCAGTCAAGTGTGTATTATTGTCTGTTGGTCCGTCTGTCTCTACTTGGTTTTTCACAAAAATACACTTGTTTCTTGGACCAACTACACGTAAAACTGCACAAACCTGCCCCTTTAAGTTATTTTTAGCTTCTATCCTCCAACTTTCCCCTCTAGTTCATTGCAGTTTGATTTTAGCATTTTTAGGGCTCAAGGACACCAAAACGTAACTTTAGTGAAATATGCACAAAAAACTGTTCGCTAGTCTGATGTGAACAATACAGTCTTTCGTCAATATCTTCCGTGTTATCTGTCCGTCTGTATAATTAATAGTATATTATTTCTCTGCTCAAGATGGGCCATCAAACTAGCTAGGTTTTATTTTCATAACTTTATTATTAAAGAAAATCCTACTTTTCTCAAGGTTATTTTTTTTTTGAAATTTGTTTTTTGAACCTTCGTCCACTGCGTTTGCCGCTGTATTCAAATAAAACAACCAATTACCGTAAAAGCGTCCAAGATATGACTGTTTCTAATAAGAGGCAAGGTCCCTTTTCTACCAATTCCTTACATTGTGTCAACTAGTGGCGTGATTTTTTTCTTTGAACTACAACTTGCGTCTTTTTGCTTTTTAGATTCAAACACGTGTTCAGTCATATTTTTTTCTTTTTTTTATCTCCGCTTCCCCCCGTCTAAAAGGGTAAACCGTTTCGTCTGCATGTCTAACTAGTCAGTTTCAATGGCTGTAGAAACCGCTGGCATAGGCGAGAATGTATCCTCGTATCTTACGTATAATTTTATCCCTACATTTTATCTTACCCGTTATCTTTATAATTGAAGATATTTTAACGTTGTATCACTGTATTTTTCACCACACATCTCCCCACCTGAGAACATGCACTAATGCAAGTTCCAAAAGCAGTGATACACATAGATACAATTACTCCTCACGCCTGCCAACTACTCTAATTTTGATCACAGGGGTGCCTACTGAGGAAATCTGCACCGACATTGTGACCCCGGGATATATTCGATAATAAACTGATAAGGATGCAATAATAAAGACCATCTCAACAATCTTGCATTTTCATGCTTGACCTGAGATAAGAACACGAGCGGCTGATGATCCGTCTGGACCACAAAAGTCCTACCATACAGATAGATCTGGAACTTTTTTATTGCCCAGATTTAACGCTAAACATTCTTTTTCGCTTGTGGAATATCCCTGCTCCGCTTTGTTCAACTTGCGGCTTGCATAAGCGACTGGGTTCAGTTCCCCATTGGGTGAAGAGGACCTTTGCAACAAAGCCGCCCCCAGGCCTACATTACTTGCATCTGTTCTCACCAGAAAGTCCTGAGTCAAATCAGGCAATTTGAGAATAGGCTTGCTCGTGAGTTTTTCCTTTAACTCTTGAAATGCCAATTCACATTGCGATGACCAAACAATTTTATCTGGATTTCCTTTGCGAGTCAGATCAGTCAGAGGAGCACATATAGAGTTAAAATTTTTGATATATTTTTGGTAAAACCCACATAACGACACGAATGATCGCACGTCTTTTTTTGTTTGTGGTCTAGGTGCTCTCTACAGTTTTTCCAAGTTCTTGGGGTCAGGGGTCATGTTACCCTGATATACAGTATGTCCCAAGAATTCCAACTCTTTGCAACCAATACAACATTTTGTTGGTCTAGCAGTTAAGTTCGCTTCCCTAAGCCTATCAAATAACATATTCAGAGAGTTAATGTGTTCCTCAAATGTTTCCGTGGCGACAAGAATATCATCCATGAAATTCGTGATACATGGATTATTCAGGGGATCCAACAATTTGCGCATCATCCTAGAAAATACACTCGGAGCATTTTTCAGTCCGAATGGTAGCATGTTGAATTCATAATGTCCTTCCGAGGTGCTAAAGGCTAAATAAGGTCTAACTTCAGGCTTCACTGGAATCTGGTAATAGCCTTTGCTAAGATCCACCTTCGAAAAGTATTTTGCCTTGTTCAATCTGGCAAATAACTGTTTTGTGTCTGGTAATGGATCCACTTGTCCTTCTGTGACAGCATTCAGTTTCCTGTAATCTATGCACAGTCTATGTTCCCCAGACGGTTTCCTCAACAAAACTACACTGGAGCTAAAAGAAGATTCTCTGTGTGAAATAATCCCTTCTTTTAACAAATAATCTATTTCCTCTTTCAATGCCTTCTCCTTCGCGAACGGAATAGAATAGGCTCTCATACAGATTGGGTTTGAGTCTACCAGCTTCATGTCATACTGTAGCAAATTTGTATGTCCTGGTTTATCTGTTAATACATCTGTATGCTCCTCTAGAACCTGTTGAACTCTCTCCCTCTGATTTTTTAGTCAGGTGCTTACTGACTTTTACCTGTGCGGCTGTTTCACAAGGATGTAATGGGTATTCATGTGAGGTGAGTGGTTCCTTTTGCATTTGAGTTGCAATAGCCAAGGTCAGTAAGGGGGTGCTTTCCTGGAGTGGTCTGTCCAGATACTTCTTTAAAAGGTTTACATGATATACTTTCTCCTTCCCCTTTTTGTCATTTTTATAGTTTGTTCTAGACACCTTCTCTAGAACCGTATATGGACCTTGCCATCCAATTTGCAACTTATTCTGGCTGCCAGGTAGTAGAAGAAGCACCTTCTCTCCCACAGCTAATTCTCTGTCCCTTGCTTTCCTATTAAAGTAAGCTGCATGTTTCTTCCTGGCTTGTCTCAAATTATCATTTGCCAGTTTCCATCCAGCTTTCAGACGAGTGGTCAGCTCGTTCACATATTGATATGATGAGGTAACAGTCTCTTCTGCTTTCTCATCTGTCCAGGTCCTCAATAATGCTTCCAATGGACCTTTTATTGGCCTCCCAAACAGCAGGGTTGCGGGAGCCATCCCGGTTGAACTATCTGGTACCTCCCGATACGCAAACAACGCGGCGGGCAGAAATTGATCCCACATATCCGGTTTTTCATGTGCCAGCTTCCTCAGGATAGAAATGAGAGTCCCGTTGAACCTCTCTACCTGGCCGTTCCCTTGTGGATGGTACGGACTACAATGAAAGTGTCTGGCTTGAAATAGCTTAAAAACTTCTTCCGTTAGTTTCCCCTTGAACTGAGAGCCATTATCAGTCAAGATTTGATGCGGGAATCCTAATCTTGTGAATATTGTAAGCAGTGCCTCTGCTACATGTTTCGAATCAATTGATGGCAGGGCTACCGCCTCTCCCCACATAGAACATGTGTCCACCAGAGTAAGGATGTAACTGTTCCTCCTCTTGGTCCGAGTGAGAGGTCCCACAATATCCACTGCAACCCTCTCAAAAGGTGTTCCCACTATGGGCATTTCCCCTAGAGTTGCAGGAGCAGTCCAATGCTTTGGAGCTACCCTTTGACATTCTGGACAGGATTTGACATATCTTTTTATATCCTCCGTTATCCCTGGCCAGAAGTAATGACAAGCTATACGCTGTCCTGTGGCGCTGATCCCCATGTGACCACTGAAGAGAATCGCATGCCCTAGTTCCATCACTTTTTCCCTATATGAAGCGGGAAGAACCAGCTGGTTGTGACCATTTGTTCCAGTTCTGGCCTTCCTGTATATCAATTTGTTCTTCATAAAGTACTCTCCCTTGCTTGGGGGTGTGTGGCATTTGGGCAATTTTTTGAAACATGGCTTGAGTGTCCTATCCTCAGCCTGCGCCTTCCTCATCTCTTCTGGATGAGCATTTATAGGTTCACCTTCTTCCTCCTTTTTCTGTGACCTGGTCTGCACTGTCGCCATGATCACAGGTCTCTCGGGATTCCCCAAGAAGACGTATCTACACCCCAATATCAGAGGGTAGATTGGTTCATCTATCACTGCTGCTCTGATTTCTCCTTCCACATAGCGAGTTTTCACCGTTATCCTGGCGATGGGAAGTGTCATGAGTGGTATGTCCTTAGTTGCCCCTTGTATTTCCACTGTTTCTGTGGTATACTGACTTGGGTCCACTAGGCTAGACTTCACAAGTGAATCATAATCCAAACCTGTATCATATAGGCACCTTATGGTGAGCCCATTACAAATAACATCTTCACATACTGGGGGGTGATAAGGTTCCTGCTGTCCATTAGGATTAACCTTTAATCTTTGTTTCCCCGACTTCATTGCAGCAATGTTTGAAGGTTTCCTTTTACAAAATTTGGTGTTATGGTTGTCTTTCTTACACCATTTGCACCATCTCTTTCCTTGGTTAAACGGTTTTCTTTCGTTATATTTTTGGTCATTGAACTGTGAGTTTCTATCACGATAATCATTTCGTGGCCTATCAAAGTTTGTCCTGCCTTTATTACTTTGTTTTCTCGTATCAAATTTACTAAATTGCTGTGGAGCTTTAAAATTGTCTATGTGCTTCTTTTTAGTGCCACTTACCTCTGCCTGGGCTGCCTGATACCTCTCAGCGACATTTAAAACCTCCCCCAACCTCTCTGCACCTTGTTCCATGAGAAATTTTCTCAGGTCTGGAGCCATGGACTCTCTTAATTGCTCTATCATGATCATCTCTTTAAGATCTTGGGTCTTCCCCAGAGCAGTCCATTTCTCCTAATAGGTTTCCAATCTGGCAGAGAATTGGTGGTATGTCTCCCCAGACAACAGTTTGGCATTTCTAAACATCTTACGATAAAATTCACCATTCTTTTCATATCTCAATAACAAAGCCTGCTTTAGCATGTCATAATTGTCTTGGTCGTCTCTATGCATCTTAGCAAAAACTTCCCTGGGATAACTTAAGACTCCACCTCTCTCTCTCTAACCCATATGTAGTAGCTAATAGTTCGAATCTACTGAGGTACCCCTCGATGTCATCGTCTTTCTCACTAAAATGGTCAAAATGAAACCCCATAGCTGAGGTTGAGGCTCCCTGACTAGGCGTAGCATCTGAGGCAAACGGGCTGGCACCATTTTCAGGAGCATGGCCTTGTAATTCCAGCTCCCTTAGTCGTAATTCGTGCTCCCTTTGCAATCTTCTATCTTCTGCTTCCCTTTCGGCAGTCAATCTCTTATCTTCTGCTTCAGCAGCCTGTCTCTTTTCTTCTGCCTCCCTTTGATGTCGTTTTTCTTCTGCCTCCCTTTGATGTCGTTTTTCTTCTGCCTCTAATTGGAGCCTTTTACTCTCCCTATCTGCCTCCAATGCCTTAGCCTCTTTGTCAGCCTCAATCTGCAGCCTCCTAAGTTCTTTATCAGCCTCAATTTGTAACCTCTTCTCTTCAGCTAACCTCCTATCTTCCCTTTCAATATACTTGTCACATTCTGAAGTCACATATTGAATTAAAACTTGACCCTCCATATTCATCTCCTTCGCCGTCAGCACAGCAGCCGATCTAAATTTTGCTAGATCTGCCATACTCAACATACAATTTAGCAATGACTAAGGTAAATTCCAATTATATAATTACCAAGGTAAACAACAAAGTGTAATAAGGTAATATATTAATTAATTAATTAATTACCACTGGCTGTGAAGATTCATCAACTTTTATTTTCCACTTTTTATTTTAAGGGACACTTTTAAATTTATTCCCTTATGCCCCCACTTGTTTAATTCCCAGACCAGGAGATCCTAATATCTTTAATAACTTAATCCCGGACAAGCCCCCAATATTTGTAGTGGTTTTTGATGTTATTGTATGGTTGATATGTTACCTAGTGTACTGTATGAGGTCAGCTGTGAAGGCTCCTGAGATAAAAGTTTATGGGAGTTACAGGAGGCCTTTCTGCTACCACTTACGACCTCAAACAGACCTATTCTCCTATAATGAGTGTTAGCTACGTTAAAAGTCTAGGGTACTGAAATGTAGTGTACAGGTAATAAAATACACTGACACACACATGTAAATAATACGTCTAATAATAATAATAAACTCTACAATACACTGAACTAACACTGGCTGTTAAAGTTTAAGTTTAAAATTTTTTTTTTAATTTATTAGTCCTGAACCAATTTTTTCATTTGGTCAGAACTTATGAAATGATAGGTATTTATCAATGAAATGCATATACATATATTGCATAATGAAATATAACTTTTGTACATAGGTATATTATTACAATGGTTAATAATAATGGTATCCACAAAGTCTTGGGAACCCTAGCACTGGATGGTTAGTTGGGGTGGCGTCATCATGCTCAATCTATGGTTACAATAGTTTATAGTCCTTAATATATGGACTGATCTTAATGTTTCTATAACACGCTTTATTTTGTTATTTATAGTGGAAATATTGAATGAATCTCCAGCAGGCCAGGTTTGCAGTTTACTGGCCTGTAATTATGTAGTATAGGATTCTTATGGCCCACTCCTCTCAATAGCTGGAGCAAAATGTTAGGCTGCACAGACACCCGCTCTTGCACTTCTACAAGAGTATCTGGCACAATCGTAGTGCCAGATCAGAAACTCTGAAATAAAATTTGTGCCATGTGTCAGTACTCTATCCACTGCGACACTCTTACACACAACACCACAAAACAACACTACACAGATTGAGTCAGATCTCTCTGACCAACGTAACACATCTCACCCAGTTGTTATCAATTAGTACAAGTTCCCCAAGACTGCATTGCATCCGAAATATGTTCAATAGTTTCTTCTTCTATTTAATAAGGTGGGTGATATGTTCCCACTGATGTCAATAATCGATCCTCCTTCCATAGTCTTAGGTAGGTTTTCATATATTATTAGTTTGTCTCTAGGCCCTGGACTGCGGCTGGGGACCTAGAGCAGGCACTTACTTGTCGTAATCATTTTTCATGATATGGCAGTATCAATCACTCAAAATATTAAAATAAACAAGATAAATGCTTTTTGCCTTACCACAATTCAGAATGAGAACACAGTTATTTAGGACTAGCAAAACTCAGCTGAGCTGCTGGCTAGACTAGGGCGTCCCACTGATTTTTATTATTAATTCTGGGAAATCACCGCTATCAGTCTAGAACTGTGTTACTGGACAGTCTTCTAACAAATGGTACAAGTGCGCGTCTCCCATTCACCAATATAAATACATTTGTCCAATCACGGACTTCCCCTCTAACTTTTTTTCAAATATTCAAACTAAAAGTCAAATTTCAGTCAGATCTCAGTCAAGTGTGTATTATTGTCTGTTGGTCCATCTGTCTCTACTTGGTTTTTCACAAAAATACACTTGTTTCTTGGACCAACTACACGTAAAACTGCACAAAACTGCCCCTTTAAGTTATTTTTAGCTTCTATCCTCCGACTTTCCCCTCTAGTTCATTGCAGTTTGATTTTAGCATTTTTAGGGCTCAAGGACACCAAAACGTATCTTTAGTGAAATATGCACAAAAAACTGTTCGCTAGTCTGATGTGAACAATACAGTCTTTCGTCAATATCTTCCGTGTTATCTGTCCGTCTGTATAATTAATAGTATATTATTTCTCTGCTCAAGATGGGCCATCAAACTAGCTAGGTTTTATTTTCATAACTTTATTATTAAAGAAACTCCTACTTTTCTCAAGGTTATTTTTTTTTGAAATTTGTTTTGTGAACCTTCGTCCACTGCGTTTGCCGCTGTATTCAAATAAAACAACCAATTACCGTAAAAGCGTCCAAGATATGACTGTTTCTAATAAGAGGCAAGGTCCCTTTTCTACCAATTCCTTACATTGTGTCAACTAGTGGCGTGATTTTTTTCTTTAAACTACAACTTGCGTCTTTTTGCTTTTTAGATTCAAACACGTGTTCAGTCATATTTTTTTCTTTTTTTATCTCCGCTTCCCCCCGTCTAAAAGGGTAAACCGTTTCGTCTGCATGTCTAACTAGTTAGTTTCAATGGCGGTAGAAACCGCTGGCATAGGCGAGAATGTATCCTCGTATCTTACGTATAATTTTATCCCTACATTTTATCTTAACCGTTATCTTTATAATTGAAGATATTTTAACGTTGTATCACTGTATTTTTCACCACACTACTCTAGACGTAACAACGTAATTATTACCACGATCCGAAAACATGGCAGGCACTCAGTTTACAGTATTCCAATATAGAACACACAGCAATCTAGCTGGCATAAGGGAAAGAAAACATGTCCTTTCCGGACAGAGGCTAAATTCTCACTACTAAATTTTGCGCCTTTTACCCCGACTTCCGGTAGTCACATGACCCGCCGGTTCGGCTAACTTCGGCCTTTCCGGGCTGGCTTTTCAACGATCACTAGACATAAAATGCACGGCGAAATAACGCTGTGACAATAGTTATTTCTTTTTTTTTTTATATTTCTGAATATCTAGCCTTGTCTACTGTTTGGGTTTTCGCTCTTCCGTCTTTGCCTTCTCATTTCCATATATCCTGCAGTGGGCTGGAATCCAACGTACATGTACTTTTTTTTAGAATTCACAATTGGGTTCCGTTAGTTCTTCTACCAGGCTGTCTAATTCAAGGCTGTAGATGACACTGAAACATGGACATCCAATAAGCAGTCACGAATATTTTGGGCGCCACAAAGGTTTTGTTTTGCAAAACAGTGTAATAAACAATGTGCACTGTTAGGAACTAGTCTGAGTGTCTTGAAAGAGGCCACTACGCAGAGGAAGTTATTTATACAGAGAACGAAAAAGGCAGCCCACGTTTTCTGTACTTGGTAGGAGTGGGAAAAGAGGTAGAATACACTGCGTCATCAAGCAATAATGATAGGGGAAAAGACAACAGGGCGACTAGTAGAGGAGATAAGAAGATAGTTGATAATTTAACTTCAGGGTTTAGAGTACAGTCAACAATGTAATTTGTCAACAGAAGTAAGACCGGGAGATGGAAAATGACATCGTCGCAAACAGCTGTCAGTGTGGCATTTGAATATTGGAGTGGACATTCAGTAGACCTTTCAGGCTTCAGTCAAAAACCAAAACTTCTTTTCTTTTATTGTTTTTATTAGTACTACTCCGTTTTTGAGACTTGGTAGCATCACACTAAAGTCTAACTAGATGTTGTTGGCGTTGTTTAACTAAGAGTGCTGACTTTCTTGCTCTTTTACAGCCCATACCAAGTTGAAGACTCCTTGCTATTATGTACATTGTAGATCTAGGCTTTTCCTGTGGCTTTTCTAGCTGTTGCTGGCGTTGTTTAACTAGGGGTGCTGAGCTTCTGGCTCTTTTACAACCCATACCAAGTTGAAGACTCCTTGCTATTATGTACATTGTAGATCTAGGCTTTTCCTGTTACTTTTCTGCCATTCCGAAACGTGTTGAGTTGAAGTCATGAGCTCCAATTTCTCCAACCCAGCTTACATTTCAAGGATCATCACATTTGGTCCCAACCTAGAAGGAAGATTCTGGTGGCATACTGTACATTCCTAGCCATCCAAGGGGCTCTCTAAATGTGCAGAGCTAAATATTGTGCTCTGGTTCTGGGCTCTCCCCCAAGGAATTGTCACGTCCTACAAAGAGCCACGTCTCCTTCCCCTACCTATCAAGGGTTTATAATGAAATCCTCCTTCATGCAGCCAATCAGGTGAAAGCTGGGGCTCAAGTGACTCCTCCAGGAGTAGCGCACAATGCTGGGTTCTTAATGTTTCACCACAGGAGGAATCCCTGGAAGTGTGTGGATGATTTTAAGAGTCAGTGAGTGTGTAATAAGCCTTACAGACATGTATTCACTTCCACATCTATGTATTATAGCATTGTGCGTAGCTGGTGGTCGTATAAGAATGACTCAATTTATACCTCCAAGCTGTAAATGGGTACCAGACTCTGCTCCTGGCAGCGCTGAAATAATCTTCCTAACTCATAAAGCTGGACCAGCATAGTGAAGCCTTTAACTCTTCACTCCTCTACAGCAACACCTGTTAAGACTGGAGGTAATATTAAAGAGCTAAAGAAGACATAGAGATAACTTGAGCAGATGGTTGGGACTTAAAGACTTTGCATGATATTCTTGATGGCGTATTCTCTTTGGGGATTTGAAAAGTAATGAAAGAATATTAAGTTTAGCCCTTATCACTGAACCCGGTGGCTTATTTCTAGTCTTGTGGAGTCAGCCAAACAATGTTTTCGACACCGATTCCTCAAATTTTAGAAGTCCAACTCCGACTCCCGACTTCAACTCCGGCTACAGTTTTTTTTTTTTCAATATGCACTTATATGGATGTCACAAAACGGTTAGTGCGCTCTCATTCCACTCCGGCAGTACTGCATTACCTTTACTGTGCGGGCGAAATTTTGATATTTCTCTCTCTAACTTGGCCCATTTCTGTCAACACAGAAAATTCATCAGAAGGTCAAGGTTTACATAACTTTCACACTTCAATTCACTTCATTTCGACGGTCCATCCGTGAGGGATTAATTAAGTCATTACACACGCGACGATCCCACATGGACTTTAGGTGAAAGGCTATCGTCGATGTTTGTACAAGATTTGAGTCATCTCTTTCAATTCGTCAGAACAATCAATTCAATCAATATCCTTTAGCTCCCCAAGGAGCATAGGTCTTCAACAAACACATGCCAAGTCTTAATGTCCTGTGCCATCCGCTCAAGTTCTTTCCATATTTTCCTCATCATTTTGACCTCTGTTTCCAGTTCTCTTCTTCATGTGTTTTTTGGTCTACCTCTGCCTCTCTTTCCCTGTGGATTCCAGAACAAGGACTGCCTTGTAATGCTATCAACAGGTTTCCTCAATGTGTGTCCTATCCATCGACAGCGTCTTCTTCTCAACTCTTGTTCCACTGGCACTTGACTGGTTCTCGTCATCAATTCCACAAATAAGAATACATAAAGCAAGTGGAACTTTCATTGCATTTGGAAACATATGGAGAACAAGAGAAATCAAGTCCAACACGAAAATAAGAATCTTCATCTCAAATGTGAAGTCAGTCCTATTTTATGGCTCTGAGACATGGAGAACAACAAAAACAACAACCAAAAGCTACAGACTTTCATAAACGGGTGCTTGCGTAGAATAGAAGGACTGAAATGGTATGACAAAGTCAGAACAATAGACTCGCAATATTGGAGGTACGGATAAACCACGAAAATGTCCAGACAGACGGTCGAATTACGCCGAATCATAGTCTGATAACGACATCTGAATTACGTGGGATAAGCAAGTCAGATAATCTCCAATCTAGGAAGACATTTTGAAGTGACAGATATAACTTTACCAAATAATAATCGGATGTGTAAAGCCCAATTTTAGAAAGTACTGAGTTAAAATTTTGCACTAGATGAGTCGTGCAAAATATTTCATCATAAAATTGCTTTACCTAAAGCTTTCAAATAAGATTGGCTGGCATTTTGAGGCACGAATAACAATTGCGTCGATTGGGCGTTTGTCCCAACCGCCTGGAAAAGCGGGAGCAGGAAATTTACGATATGTAATGTAGAGTAATTTTGACACACGAGACTGCATTCCAGAAATCGTCAGCAGTAGACAGCGCAGACCTTGCTATAGAAAAGAATAGAGTGGACTATGAATTTGTTAGGAACGGAAACACGTATAGTGCATCTTTTACCCACTGGAAAAGAAAACTCGCCAAAATTAATACGGCCCCGGCCTCCTAAAGAAAACTACACACAAAGTCACACGAGGAATTCTGAAAGAAGAAAAAATCCCAGGCGTGTGTTCGAGGCAAATCGTATTAACTTGCCGAGATTATATATTTGAGGAGGAAGTCAAAAGTTTCTAATTTTTATTGAGGTTAGTGTACACAGTTTTATACTCTGAACTTTATATGTGTATACTTGACTAGTGGTGTTAAAGATTCATATGAAGCTGGCAACCTCAACATGTCAAAATGATACATTCACGAATCACCACTGCGAGCTCTGGTGATTGCTTCATTCTAGGTCTCACACCGACAGGGAGTGAGTGATGATTACAACAACTTGTGTATATTTATGTATTATCATTTGTTAAATGGATGTAAACATTTTATGTCGCTTCATGCACAAACCATTTTCCGCTGTCCAGTCACAAATTGTTATTAGATTATCTTAAATAATGGTGAGTTAAAAAATATACACTCATGGGGAAGTAAAAAATTTGAGAAAAGGAATCGGTTCACGGACAACGGGGAAATGCGCCTGATTAATATTAGGCAAACAAATATTTAGAAGCAGAATTTGTTCTGTTATTCCCTCTAAAAGTTGCCGGTACGGATCGGAGAGGCCAGTTGCGGTACTATTTTATGAACGATACTAGCTGTCCTACTAGTCTGTGTTTCTAAGCCTGAGATCGACACTTGAAGATCCTTGCCAGGACCAGGAGCGGTAACTTCCAGACATCTGGAAACGCGCCCTCGACACAGAGACGAACTGACGGAACCAGCAGCACCAGCAATTCAGGAATTTGGAAAGATATGTCATAGTTCTAGCAGGCCAGAACAACAGACGTTATTTCTAGAACTGATAGCCAGTCAATGATGAAAACTATCTCTAAGAATTAATAGTTTACATTTATTTACATTTGTTCCAAAAGCGATTGGTCATTAAATTGCGTATATGTTGATTTTGATAAATCCATAGTCGAGTTAATGATTATAGAGCGTAAGGCACATGTGTGAGTCCTGATTTTAATATATATGGTTCTATCTACACCTGAATAGCCACTAACAATAATAATAACAATAGTAACAACAATAACAATAATAATAATTAGAGAAATCTCGCTAGATTAAACCAGCTGGGGGCTTAACGAGCTAACGAATTATAAGATAACTCAATCCTTCACAAAAGTTGACGGCAGATACTAGGGTTAACGCCAATAAGAAACATTCAGCATTGTTCTCGCTTTTCTGAATATCTTGTGAAACTACCGTGAGGTAGAAGCATCATTATCCTTCTACTTACAACTCTGCCAAGAGTAATCTTGTGCGAAGGTAGACACCTTTGAAGACCCAAATTAGTTACTCTTGAAGTTGTGGCCACTGTTGGACCACTACTGCAGAACTAAGGAGAGGCAATCCGTGACAACATTAATTCATACAATAACCCAAAACAAAAACTCAAAAAGTATGTTAACATGATAAGTTTTTAATTAAACTGAACTGGGTAAGTTTTCAAAGAAAACAAATTATCAGCCTGGGCTCGTAAAATTCAGAATTGGAGTCGGGACAATTATTACCAACTCCGCCTCCTGGCTTAGACTCCACAGCCCTGCTTATTTCCACCTGTCCTGGACAGACAGTCTTAACGCTGGATTTAAAAAAAAAACTATGATTTGGTTGTAGTCAGACCAGGTGCCAAAATATGACACTTATATCTGAGGTTATGGAACAGTGTCTTTAAAACAAGGCGTTTGTTGCTGTCATTTTCGACGGAGTTTCATATGTCAAGTTATTTGTCGTATTTTTTTCACCCTAGTCAAAGGTGAATAATTTGAGGCACGAATAACAATTGCGTCGATTGGGCGATTGTCCCAACCGCCTGGAAAAGCGGGAGCAGGAAATATACCTTGCGATGTCAGGTTGATTAGGGGTTATCTTCCCTGTTGGTTCTTTCATTGTGTTTGACCTGTATGAAGACAGGGTCAAAGGTAAACAATTCGGAGCTTGTGCTCCTGCGCAGATTTTAAGCGCCAAGTTGAGTTACTTCCGTCAGGCCGGGATGTAAGCTGGCTTCTGTGGGACATGATGTCCATTGTGTTTTTGGGGAAAATCTTCGAAGTGACTGCGTTGGCAGTTCTCCCCAGTGATTCTCTGTACGTCGGAATGACGACAGAGTTCGTTATTGTGTTCTGAGGATTCTGTGCTAGGTAACACCGACCTTTTTTACATTATTACGCGTTCGGTGGCAGAACATGTTAAAGGCTTACCAAGACTGTGAACTACAGCTCACCGATCCTAAATTTCAGAACTTATATTTTGTGCTCAAGGGAGCCATCCAAGACTATTAGTCTTTAAGTTATCCAGAAGTCCAGTGACGAAGTTATATTGTGGGAACCGCATATTGGCGGTGGTTATATCTACATAAGCATTACCGCAGGGTTGATGTTAACCTGCTTAGAAGAAGTACACAGATGACGCCATTTTGGGGCCTGTGTTACGGCTAATGTGCAATTGGCGGGGATGCCAAGTTGTACCTGTATGTCAAAGTGATTAAGGTATCTGACGCGTTCAGTCAGAGGTACCAAAGCGGCATTGAGAACGGTATATACATAAACATACTACTATTGTCCATGTACGAATATTTGAATGTTTACCAGCCTTTTGAAGGCCTGATGTATGCCTAACGATTTCCGGTTATCATGACCATGTTTACACTGACTGTTCCTGTTGATGCTACTGTGTGTTTCCGTCAATAAATGTTTTGAAACGTGCCAGCAGTGTCCAAGCATCCTTGACTACTGCATGTGAGTGTATGAGTTGCATTACACAACATATACGAGCCTAAACACATTCGCGCCTTCATTCGCACCCACACTCAGCTCATCATTACAAGTACTACACACCTAACAACATGTATGCTGTCTTGTGCCAGTGATCACCTCTACAGAACGAAAAAGACAGTTACATTTCTGGTAGGCCAGGATCTGTGGGTCTAAGCTGGACAGAGCGAGAAATTAACATTTCCGTGGACTTTGTGCTACATGTTTTGATAAACAAGGTGGACATCTGAGAATAACACACATACTCGACACTTCCAAGTTTTGACTACACAGGACAGTATAAACAGTGTTAGCATTTTTGTTATAATGCTACATAAACCACAACATGACAAGTCCTGAAGTTAGCATCGAGGCGTTTGTTACGTGGACCACAGCTGCATACGAGTCAAGTCCCTTTTTGTAAATGGTACCGCTGGTCATTTACACGTCTCAGTCAACAACAGACTTTCCTACGTCCGAGCATTCAAGTTACATTGTTCGAGGTCAAGTGTTTGTAAACAGTACGTGAAATCGTCAACATTCAATGTGCAAGTCCTAAGTCGAGAAGGTCATAGTAACTTTATGTTCTGGAAGACCACTTCATGCTACAGTGGATCTGACAATCAGTGTGCGCTTGACATTTTGTTTCTGTGTTCGCAAGGAGCAGGATAGTTACTGTAACATCATGTGTGATTAAGCTTTATTTTGCAACACATTCAATTGCTATTTATGTTACTTGTACTATTGTTGTGTATTTTTCTTGTGTTTTTCAGCGGGCTGGTTGGGTAAGGTGACTCCTTTAGATAAATACCACGTAACAGAGGTTATCTATTGAGAGCGTGTCGTTAGGGACTGCAACTTTTTTTAATTGGAATTTGCTAGCGACAATTGTTGCTGTTTACGTTTAGCTGTGACGACATGAGATAGTGTTGTTGTCGTTATTTTTTCATTCTGTGATTTTCGATTTGTTTTGTTTGTATCTGTTCTTCTCTCCTTCCTTCCGTTTATTTCTTTACACCTTTTTGTTTATAACAGTGTTGCTATTTGTCTTGTTTACTTTTCGCGGTCATCATTAATCATTTGTGTAACATTTTCTTTACTTTCTGCTGTATTGTTTATTTGACATCTGCGAACGTTTTCGGTCATTGTTCTGTATCTTTGTCTTGTATTTATGATTGTAATACATTATTGTCATACACAGTCTACATACATATACTTGGTCATGTATTATTATTGTCGTTATTAATATGATACACTATTCATATTGGGAGTATTGATAGAAAATTATTATAAAGAAATAAGGTAACCATACAAGGTCTTTGATTAAGACTTGACTCTCAAAGAGAGTGAAATAAACTGAACTGAGTATACAAGTCTAACATTGAAGACTTGTCTCCCATTAAAGTGGGATAAGGTAATTTATTTAATTTTTTCAGGTTACTGATCTCATTAGACAATGTCTACACTAGACTTCTTCATTGAACAAGGGAAAGTCCTTGGGAAGACAGGTGACAAGTTAGAAGAATTCGCAACTGCTCAATTCGCCATAGCATTGAAGTCAGAAGAAAAGAGACAAAAAGAGGAAAATAAATTGAAAGCAGAAGTTGAGCAAAAGAAGATAGATGCTGAGAATTTAAGATTGCAGATGCAAGCTGAACAAAAGAAGATAGATGCTGAGAATTTAAGATTGCAGATGCAAGCTGAACAAAAGAAGATAGATGCTGAGAATTTAAGATTGCAAATGCAAGCTGATGAAAGAAAATTCCAGATGGAAATGGAAAAATAAAAAAAATGAAGCTGCTGCTGAAGAAAGAAAACTTCAAGCTGCTGCAGAGGAAAGAAAACTTCAAGCAGAAGAAAGAAAACTTCAAGCTGCTGCAGAGGAAAGAAAACTTCAAGCAGAAGAAAGAAAACTTCAAGCTGCTGCAGAAGAAAGAAAATTTCAAGCAGAGGCGGAGAATAGAAGATTGGATAGGGAAGCCGAGGAAAGGAAAGAGAAACATAAAATGGAACATGAGGAAAAACTCGTGACTTTGGAATTAGAGAAATTGAAAGTAACAAATATGGGTGCTCATCAAGTAACTTCGGATACAACAAAAGAGAGGTCTAGTAAGATCAAATTGCCTCATTTCAATCCTCTAAAGGACGATATAACTGATTATCTTGATAGATTCGAATTTTTATGTGGTACGCATAAGATAAAAAAGGAAAACTATGTTGAACAACTGATGGAATTTTTTACAGGTGAAACTGTGACTACTCTTATGACAATAAAAGAGCATAATAGAACTAATTATGATGTTGTCAGAGCGGCATTATTAAAAAAATATCAACTAAAAGAAGAAGATTATCGTCTTCGTTTTAGGACAATGTTGCCAGAAAATGGAGTAGATTTCTCTGATTTTGTTACAAAGATACGTCATACATTTACACGATGGGTTGAGTTGCCTCAAACTGAGAAAACATATGAAGGTCTAATGGACTTATTACTTAGAGACAAAGTTTTGTCATCTGTTAATGATTCTTTCCTTGCATTTCTTCATGAGCGTAAGCCTAAAAACTTAAAAGACATGGAGGAATACTGTTGTCAGTATGCCACCGCGCATCCCCATGCTACAGTTAGCAATTCTAAAGTGAAAGAAGGGTTGCCAGTTGCTTCGGCAGCACCATATGGCCTTAATTTCAATAAGACATTTCAGGGTGCCCAACAAAACTGGAATAGGAAAAGTAATCAGAATTACACTCATAAGCAGAGTAATCCAACATATGATGGTTCTTCTGCTAAGAACTGGAGACGAGATGGGAGTTCTCGTAATTTTGGTGGTAATAATTTTAGACACTTTCGCAAAGGTTATCACAATAAAAACTACCCAAGCTTTTCTGCTCGGGATAACCATTCTCGACGTCAAGAATATGACGATGGTGAATATACAAACCGGGATTCAAACCGGAATGATAATTACAATAGACAATATGATAACAATTACAGGGGAAATGATAATCGCGGTAGACCTAGATATAAAAAAAGAAAAGCTTTCCAACAGGCAAACTCTGCACAACAAGAGTTTAATGGAGCCTATAATCAAGTAAATGATAGTGGGAACTCTAATGCTATCACTGGTTGTGCTTTCGATTTTGGGAGAGCAACTGAATGCCCCCAATGCTCAACATTGTTCGAGCCATCGTCTGTATCTACCTTAATTTGTGGTCACCCTCTTTCCGCTCTTCCTGCTACAGTTGCGCATGATGGGAGAGGATCTCTCATCTTGCATAAAGGTCTAGTGAAATATAGGCTAGTCTCAGTGCTTTTTTATTCTGGTTGCACTACTGTCGGGGTTAGGCAGTCTCTGATAGATCCTCCTTTTACTCGGGAAAGGTGGTCAAATGTGTTACATTTGGTGGTACCATGGAAAAATATCCTACTGCTATCATTAGCATTGACACTCCTTTCTTTACAGGAGATGTCCACGCATGTCTTCTTCCTAATCCTATTTCGGATCTTATAATTGGTCGTATTCATGGGGTTAAGAAATGCACCCCGCAACAAATTTCTATGTGGGAGGAACAAAATATCCAAGCGGTCAATGCAGTGGTAACAAGAGCCCAAGCTCTTATCCCTCCAACTTCATCTGATGATAGTAATGGAGTTGATAGCCAAGATGATCACTTGGTGATTTCGCATGACACGTTTGTTAAACGACAAGAAGAGGATCCTTCTTTGAAGAAATTCTTTCTTCTCGCAAAGAAAGGTGATCCTAATCAGAATACGAATCACAGATCGTATATCACTATGAAGAATGGTATATTGGTACGAATGGTACAACACTCGGACAGGTCTATGCATTCGCAAATTCTTGTGCCTAAGTGTATGAGAGTCTTAATTCTTCAACATGCACACGATTCTCAGTGTGCTGGACATATGGGTTTTTCCAGAACTAAGACTAGAGTCCTTGCGTCTTTCTTTTGGCCATTCGTGAACAAAGACATACGAATTTATTGCCGGTCTTGCAAAATATGCCAAGAGGTCAAGTCTAGAGGTCCAAGACATGCTGCACCTATTCAGGCGGCAGATATTCCTATTCGGCCGTTTCAGAAAATGGCAATAGACATTATTGGCCCGTTTAAGATTAAGTCAGTCAGAGGACATCAATTTATCCTTACTTGCATTGACATGTGCACTCGTTGGCCAGAGGCTATTCCTCTTAAAAGCACATCAACTGTCGATATCGCAGATGCTCTTTGGCTCATATTTTCTCGGCTTGGATTTCCCGGAGAAATACTATCAGACCACGGCACTCAATTGATATCGGACACTATGTCTCAGGTGATGGCTACTCTGGACATTAAATGACCTCTCAGTAGTATTTATCATACAATGTCCAATGGATTGGTTGAACGTCTTAATAGGACACTAAAGAACTTACTAGGCAAGATAACGGAGGATCATCCTGATGATTGGGACAGGGTCCTACCTGCAGCTCTCTTTGCTTATAGAGAGGTTCCCAACGAGCATACAGGATTTTCTCCTTTTGAACTTGTCTTTGGCGCGCAACCGTGCGGTCCTGTGTCCTTGCTACACGATCTGATCACTGCCGATAATATTGACGATGATACACAATCATCATATGAATATGTCATTGCTCTTAGGGAGAAAATTATCGAATCATGCAGGTTAGCTACTTCATCATCAGAATTCGCTAAAGAAAAGGCTAGGCGATTCGCTAATAAGAAAAGACGCATACGTCAACTTTGTCCTGGAGACAAAGCGTTTGTCTTACTTCCCACGAGGGAAAACAGACTTCTCATTTCTTGGAAAGGTCCATACACTATAGTCTCTAAAATTTCAGATGTCGACTATATTTTCGATGTTGATGGAAGGCATAATACCTTCCATATTAATATGCTTACTGAATTTATTGAACGACCAGACTATTTACAGCCTATTTTCCAGGCGACGGACGATTCTCGAGTCCAACATGATCATATCTCATCCCTGTCTGTTATACAGGATGAGGAAACTACTTTTTCTGACGTTAACGTACCTCTTCCCGTTGTTCCACTTAATTCTACGGAATCATGGAAAAACGTTACCGTCTCTTCGAACTTGTCTTTTGAGGAGCAACGTCAAGTATCTTCTACGCTACAATCATATCAGGATGTCCTTACCGACATTCCTGGACACACAGATGTCATAGAACATGACATCATACTTACTGATCGTAATCCGATCAGAGTAAGACCATACCCAATACCTATTCATTTTCAAGCACAAGTCGAGAAAGAATTAGATGAAATGATTCAATTGAAAATAATTGAACCATCCACTTCAGCTTATTCTTCGTCGATGGTTATTGTTCGAAAGAAAGACAATAACATACGTCTTTGCGTTGATTATCGCAAATTAAATCAAGTTACGAAGTTCGATGCTGAACCTATGCCTTTATTAGATGATCTACTTATTAGACTTTCTAAAGCTAAATTCTTTACTAAACTAGACTTGTCGAAAGGTTATTGGCAAGTCCCACTGACGGAACACGCCAAACCTCTCACTGCTTTTTCGACACCTAGGGGTTTATTTCAGTGGAATTTTATGCCTTTCGGGCTTATGAACGCCCCAGCAACTTTCGTGCGCATGATGCGACGAATTATATCGTATCGTACATATGTCATCGCATATTTGGACGACATCTGTCTGTTCAGTGATACTTGGGAAGAACACTATTCGGGTTTAAACGAGTTACTATCTACTCTACGCGAGCATAAGTTAACAGCAAAACCCTCTAAAGCCTTTGTTGGGTTTAGTGAAATCTCTTTCCTAGGTCATCGGGTTGGTCATGGTCTGTTGAAGACAGAGGACCAAAACATTTCGAAGATATTAAATATCTCGGTTCCGAAGACAAAAAAGCAAGTACGTAGTCTCTGAGGATTAATACAATTCTATGGAAGATTCATTGATAATCTATCCTCCATTATGGCACCACTTTCAACGTTGTTGAAAAAAGGTTCTCCTAATATGGTACGTTGGTCCCAAGAATGCCAATCGTCATTGGATCAGGTTAAGAATTTATTCTCATCTCATCCTATCTTAAGACTTCCAACGATTGATAAGACTTTTGTCCTTCGTAGTGATGCCTCTTCCACTGGGATTGGAGCGGCACTAATGCAGGAGTATTCAGGAACTCTGCATCCTGTAATGTATATTTCTAGGAAGCTGAATGCGGCAGAAAGGAATTACTCGGTTTTAGACCGTGAATTGTTGGCCATGGTTTTGTCCATTCTTAAGCTACAAAGATTCCTTCTGGGCGCGCATTTCATTATGGAAACCGACCAAAAAGCTCTTACAGCTATGCAAAGTAAGGATTTGAAGAGCTCGAGATCTACTCGTTATGCTATTGTTCTTCAACCTTTCCATTTTACTGTGCGAGCTATCCGTGGTTCGGATAATGTGATGGCAGACGTATTGTCTAGATGCCCACATGATTCCATTTAAATTTTATGTCCTAGATCTCCTGATATACTTCCAGACTTACGTCTGTTCTTAATATCATAACATATTAACACAATTGTGTCACTAGTTGGATGATGTATAATGACTTTAATAAATTTGATTATGTCCATCCATGATATATATCCATTAGATATACTGATGGTATAGTATTGTAGTTCATCATATTTGTATATTGTTGTAATGATAGTATTTGACAATTTTTGATATCTATGATTGGTATTGCCAGCAACTTAGGTTTCTTTAATGGTACCTCCTGAGTTTGTTTGGCTTAGAGGAAATATTTTCTCTTATGATGGGGGATGATTTTTACTCTCTCCAGACGCTTTATTTATGCGTCTATTGTACCTGATATTAGGTTCATTCTTTCATGAACGCACAATTGATGCTTGTGCTATCTTGCTGATGAATATATGTGGGGAAAAAAATGTGTCATTTTTTTTACAGGGGTAGGGTAGGGGGGTTGTAGTAATATGTTGCTGTCATTTTCGACGGAGTTTCATATGTCAAGTTATTTGTCGTATTTTTTTCACCCTAGTCAAAGGTGAATAATTGTGTCTTTACCTTGCGATGTCAGGTTGATTAGGGGTTATCTTCCCTGTTGGTTCTTTCATTGTGTTTGACCTGTATGAAGACAGGGTCAAAGGTAAACAATTCGGAGCTTGTGCTCATGCGCAGATTTCAAGCGCCAAGTTGAGTTACTTCCGTCAGGCCGGGATGTAAGCTGGCTTCTGTGGGACATGATGTCCATTGTGTTTTTGGGGAAAATCTTCGAAGTGACTGCGTTGGCAGTTCTCCCCAGTGATTCTCTGTACGTCGGAATGACGACAGAGTTCGTTATTGTGTTCTGAGGATTCTGTGCTAGGTAACACCGACCTTTTTTACATTATTACGCGTTCGGTGGCAGAACATGTTAAAGGCTTACCAAGACTGTGAACTACAGCTCACCGATCCTAAATTTCAGAACTTATATTTTGTGCTCAAGGGAGCCATCCAAGACTATTAGTCTTTAAGTTATCCAGAAGTCCAGTGACGAAGTTATATTGTGGGAACCGCATATTGGCGGTGGTTATATCTACATAAGCATTACCGCAGGGTTGATGTTAACCTGTTTAGAAGAAGTACACAGATGACGCCATTTTGGGGCCTGTGTTACGGCTAATGTGCAATTGGCGGGGATGCCAAGTTGTACCTGTATGTCAAAGTGATTAAGGTATCTGACGCGTTCAGTCAGAGGTACCAAAGCGGCATTGAGAACGGTATATACATGAACATACTACTATTGTCCATGTACGAATATTTGAATGTTTACCAGCCTTTTGAAGGCCTGATGTATGCCTAACGATTTCCGGTTATCATGACCATGTTTACACTGACTGTTCCTGTTGATGCTACTGTGTGTTTCCGTCAATAAAGGTTTTGAAACGTGCCAGCATCCTTGACTACTGCATGTGAGTGTATGGGTTGCATTACACAACATATACGAGCCTAAACACATTCGCGCCTTCATTCGCACCCACACTCAGCTCATCATTACAAGTACTACACACCTAACAACATGTATGCTGTCTTGTGCCAGTGATCACCTCTACAGAACGAAAAAGACAGTTACAGCGTTAAATACAGATAATTTTCTGATAGTAAAATGTAGTCCTTCTTCTTCTTCCTCGTCCGTCCTGAAAAAAGGACATTGGTTGCGTTGTGTCTGTTTACCCCGGAGCTGTGATATCTGCGCCTTTCGGCCAACACATCTGACTTCAGCACGGCATTTTTGGGACTGGGTTTGCCTTCCACTCTTCGATACCTACTCTCTCAGCCAGACTGCAGTGATGCAGCCTGTTTCCAGGACCACCACGTGGAGGTGGAGCAGGGTCTTGGTCAGCTCTGGTTCGCTGACCCTGACGCAAGCAGTCAAGCTATGGGTCGCTGACTGCATTCTCTATTGCTGCGTCTTTGGGTCCCAAATGTAGTCCATTAGCAGACACTGCCGTAAGGGGAGTGACGTGTTAGTGCCTTCATTATACTAGGTCCAGCATCGAGAGCTGGGTAATCGGTTCCCTTCATCGCTGCCTTTGCCTTCTTTACCACAAGAACTGAGTTAAGAACCCATTTACAACTAGGTTGACTGGAGCATGACACAACAGTGTTTCGAACCCAGCACTTTTGCCGCTAGAGGTCAGCGCTCTAACCACTCTGCCATCCTAATATTACACAACGATATTTATTATTGTTCACTTGTCTTTACAGTTCTAACAGATTAAAAAAGAAATACATATCACTAAATGAAAATAAGTAATCTAAAGATCAATATATCAAAGATACTTACAAGGTATAAGAAAGGTTAGACCGTATCAATCAAAGCTGCGTCAAGGGAAGCGAATACATATTTTCCTCAGTTACCTTTCATAATATTTTAAGCATAACATTTCATGTAATTTTCGGTTAAACTGCTTAAACGTTCGTAATTGTAAGTAGCTAGAACTGCATGCTATTATTATAGTAAAATTTACGATTATGCATGTTCATGCCTTGTTTGCATTGTCTGGTGCGTCACGATGACAAGTTTACAGTTAGCGTAGCTGTGACGAAATCATCAGTTGAGCACTTGTCATAACTGTCGTTCTCTCCGGCAGTATCACTTCATTTCTTCATTTTCCTTACTCATCGTTCTATTATTTGGCATATTTTATGCACTTAAATTTTTGATCTGACCACTCACTAGACTTGTTTACGTTTCGCCAGGTGAATCGTAATAATACCAGGCTATTTAGACAGGTCAGTGGTTAATACTTTTATCATTTAAGTCAACTCCGCCTATGCCGGTCCCAAGCCCGGATGAAAAAGGAGGAGGGCGGCCTGCATGGAAGCCGTAAGGAGGCAGCCCCTCCACCATGCAAAGGCACAACAGGCCAATCACCTGTTTGTCTTAAACTATGATTACGAGCAATACAAGAGAGAAAACCGGACTGATTCTAAAGGCGACGAACTGGAACGGACTACGGACTACGACTTATGGAACTTGGAACACAAGAAGTATAAATGGGAAGGAAGAGGAGCTGGTGGAAGAGATGAGGAAAGCAAAACTAGAAATCCTGGCTATAACGGAAACGAAGAAAAAAGGACAAATAGTCATGGATCTCGATGGCAACACGTTGCTCTACAGTGGTGTACCCATATCTGAAAGAGCTAAAGGGGGCGTGGGTTGCATTGTGGCCCAAAATCAAAAAGACAGTATCAAGGGATGGAACTTTGTCTCGGAGCGCATTATGGTTGTAAAACTAAAAGAAGGAGAAACCATAGTCAACCTGGTCATAGTGTATGGGCCAAATGAGGATGAGAGAGCAGAGGTCAAGGAGGAATTCTTCGAGCTGCTTCAAAGGACAGTGGATGACTGCCTAGATTAAGTTATCATGCTCGGAGATTTTAATGCCAGAGTTGGAAATGACCATGCTAGATGGGGTGGAGTTATCGGAAGATAATGAGAAGATACTCTCAATGACAATGGAAAGCGACTCCTTAGATTCTGCAGTGAGCAGAATCTGATCATTACAAACACAAAGTTCCCCCATAAGCGCATACATGCATACACTAGATGTGAACCAACCAAGAATGAGAAGTCAGTGATCGACTATGCCATTGTTCGGAGAAGCTCATTCAGATATGTCCGAGATGCAAGAGTCTGGAGGGGGCGAGAGATTGGAAGTGATCACTACCTGCTAACAATCAAACGAACAACTGAAAGAGTTGCTCAGCCTAGGAACTGCCCAACATCACGCAAGAAACCAAGTAAACGAGCAGGAGAAATGAGCATTAGGACCTACAAGCTGAGAGAGCCAGAAATTAAGACCAGATATCAGGGGCTTATTGTTACAGCAGTGAGCAACACAGAAAAACGACCTGATGACTTGGAAACCCTCTGGAATAAATTCAAGGATATCATAAAGACAGCTGCTGCAGAAGCATGGGGTGAAGTCCGACTTGGGAACCAGAGAAAGAGGACACCTTGGTGGACAGAGGAAGTCAAAGAGAAAATAAGAGAGAAGAAAATGGCATGGAAACAATACTTAGGAGCTAAAAACACAACAGGACAAATGGAAAAATATAGAGAATATGTGACACTCAGAACAGAAGCAAAGAACAAAGTGCTAGCAGCAAAACAGAAGTCCTGGGAAGAATTTGGAGAAAAGCTAGAAAAAGTTGCACAAGAAAACCAGAAATTGTTCTATAAGACCCTAAAGAACATGAGGAAGGAAAAACAATGCCCTCTCAAATTTATAAAGGACAAGCAAGGCAAATTGCTTACTGCTTCGAAGGAAGTAATGGAAAGATGGAAAGAATATTTCTCAGAACTCCTGGATGGTGAGGATGGTGAAGCATCAGAAATGATAACCACTAGCACAGAAGAGAAAACCAATGATGGTGAAGATGACATAAAGATGGAAGAACTGAGGGCAGCACTAGAGAAAATCAAGATGGGCAAAGCAGCAGGGCATGATGGTATAACACCAGAAATGGTTAAGTACATGGGAGCATCAGGCGACCTATTACTCTTAAAGGTCCTACAGGCAGCATGTGCAACAAGACCATACCAAAGGGTTGGGAGATTGCCATCATAACACCGATTTTCAAAAAGGGTGACAATCGACAATGTGGAAACCATAGAGGCATATCCCTTCTCAGTGTCCCTGGTAAAATCGACTCTAGAATCGTAGAGCAGAGACTCCGACGCCTAGCTGAGCCACAATTGGATGAGGTCCAGTGCGGATTCCGAGCAAACCGAAGTACTCAAGACCTAATCTTCACACTCAGACAGCTGAGTGAAAAGGCCCTTGAGTATAAGAGTGAGATCCATCTTTGTTTCATAGATCTGGAAAAGGCGTTTGACAGGGTCCCGTGGAGCAAACTTTGGGACTGTTTGGCAAGGAAGAATATTCCAGCACCTCTGATTCATGCTATACAGAGCTTCTACAAGTCTTGCAGAAATTATGTGAGGACAGCAAACCATAAGTCAGAAGAGTTCAGGACCACCATTGGTGTAAGACAAGGTGATATCCTATCACCTTACCTCTTCATACTCCTTATGGACGATGTCATCAGGGCATGTAAGGAGAGAACAAGAAAGTATTCAGTGGGGTACTGGAAGATGAGACAGGTCTATATTTCGGAGCTGGCATTTGCTGATGATGTTGCCCTGATTGCTAAATCAGAGGCACATCTCCAATCCAACCTGCAAGTCTGGAAGGAAGAGCTGGAGAAGAGAGGGATGGTCATAAGCAGCTCTAAAACAAAATCCATGGTGATATCACGAGAAGAAAGAAAACATCAGATTAAGTTGGAAGAACAGGTCCTGGAGCAGGTCGACCACTTTAAATATCTCGGAGCTATTATAGACCGAAAGGGAGGCACCAAAGAAGAGTTGGCCACTCGAAAAGCAGCGGCTGGGAGACTTTTTCAGGCCATAAATCGTGGATTCCTCAGCAAGAGGTTGGTAAGAAAACGAAGATGGCTGTATACCGCTCCACCTATGTCCCAGTCTTGACATATAGATGTGAGTCGTCGGCAATGACTACAACCCACAAAAGCCAGATCCAAACCTCAGAAATGAGGTATCTGAGGAAAGTGGTTGAAGTAACAAGAAGAGACATGGTCCGCAACCAGACGATCCGTCAAGGCCTAAAATCCCATCCACTGCAGACCCAAATAGAACAGTCCCAACTAAGATGGTTTGGCCATGTCTGCAGAAAGGGAGAAGATCGGCTACCACGACAAGCATGGGAAACAAAGAGCCAGGGATCCAGACCTCCAGGACGACCCAGAGTCCGCTGGGAGGACAACATTAGACAATCTTTGAAGGACCGAGGACTAGAATGGAACCAGGCCAGGAAGAAGACAGCTGATAGAATGGTCTGGCGCTCTCTCTTCCAAACCTCTACACCTCACGGTAGAAGGGGAACGACTAAGTAAGTAAGTAAGTATCATTTAAGTCGTTTAGCCACCTTTAATTGAGACGATCTTTGTTGACACAAGGTGTTAGCGAACGATCGATGGAAAGAAAGCCAGATTGGCTAAGAAATCCGTCTGAGGCATGTACGCAAACACAGGTAATATATGTAATCGCTTCCGCTGGAACATCTCTGTATCAGGATTACAGACAACCTGTCATAGGAGACAATACGGGGGAAAGGAATTAGCCAGGAAATAAGTCCACCGATGTGTTTGTGAGTTTGTACAAATATAATCGAAAGTATTACTACCATATCTGAAGGAGGTCAGGCGTTTAAGTTTTATTTTAAAAGTGATAAATTTAAAACACGCGGGGGATATAGTAAGAATTTAATTCCCCGCCCCATATAGTTCTAAAGAGCTTACCATTGGTTTAATTTGAGAGCCGGAATAGACTTTGACTTTCATTGGCAAGTTGGTCTAAAAGTACGATCTGGAATTTGAACTGAGAAATGGAAATATAATCTAGCGAAATCGGAGACACAAATCAGACTGCATCTCAACGTCAAATTAGCAACTCCCAAGAGCAAGAGAGACATCGGACAAGAATTCCAAAATTATAATGACAGATCAAAGTATTGAGGTCTTTATAACTTAAAAGGAAACGCACATCGTTAAATACAAAGACTGGATACTTAAGGAATCATAATCAAGTCATAGGATGGAATAATACAATTTCGCAGACTAGTGTTCGATGCATCTAATCAAAGTGCTGTGTCCATACATCTGTGCGATGAGGCTGTATATTCCTTTGGGGTAAGATGTGAACATGTAGTTTAAAATGTGAATTCTGACATTTCTGTACCCGCTAAGTGGTTATACCAGTCATAGGAGGATGGCAACCTCAACATATGAAAATAATATATTCATAAACCACTACAGCAAGCGCTGGTGATGGCTTCTTGCTTGTCGTACAGAAAACCGACAGCAGAGGTGACCCCAGTCTCCGAATGGAGCAGTGTGAAGTGATGATTACATCACGTGTCTAAAGAGTATAGTATCATTTTGTGAGATATATGTACGTTGTTAATTGTAATTCAGGCAAGCCACTGCCCTCGCGCTGTCCAGACATATTTTCCCCATTAAAGTCACCAGAAAAATAACGGTGATTTTTAATCATATTCCCTGAGTTATACTGTGTATACTCAGAGAGAATAATTATTCAGAGCGGCTAACATTGGTGAGTGGACAGCGAGACAATGCGCCTGTTAATTTGCAGCCCACAAATGTACTTAGCAGAGGTATTTGTTCTTTTTATTGTGTCTTAATTTCGTGGTACGAAGCTACCAGAATGTTCGTTGTACGATGCTGTAAGACTAAAGTTTCTATGCCATTAGTGTGAATCAAGAGAGGGATTCAACACAAACCACTTACATTGGACGAGTTGTGTTGAGAAGTGCCCTCATCACAAAAGAATTGACGAAACCACGGCTGCAGGACTCACTTAGACCAGCTAAGTCCTTATTAAAGAAAACAGCAAAAGGACAAATATTTTTATAAATCCTCAACAGAAGTCTCAGTGAATACAATTTTTTTATTTACATCTAAAATTCACCATCATTCCATCGTTATTTTATCCTGCTAAAACGAATTGATTATTAAATTTGTTACATGTTATTTTAAAACAAAACAATCATTGTTGATTCAGTTATTATAGGTATGACAGCAAACGTATGAGCATGACTCTTTAATATATATATATATATATATATATATATATATATATATATATATATATATATATATATATATATATATATATATATATACACACACACATCTAGACATATATTTACATACAAGTATATAGAGCAAATACATTAAAAAATGAATTTCGCTGGATCACACCAGCTGAGGGCTTGTAAGGGCTAAAACCCTTGCTTAATTATTCACGAAAGGCAATGAATCAGAAATAAGTTAATAGTGCTCTGCCCTATGCAGCATTGTTCTTGACTTCTGAAAATATCTTGTGAAAACTACCTTGAGATAGAAGTCTCATTATCTTTCTATCTACAATTCTGCCAAAAGTAATCTTGTGCGAAGGTAGACAACTTTGAAAACCCAAATTAGATACTCTTGAGTGTTGGCCATTGGTGGACCACTACTGCAGAGCTAAAGGGAGGCAATCCGTGACAGTAGCCATTTAAATAACGGTTGACAAGCGCTCCATTAGAGTGACCGGGAAGGGCAGCATATGTTTTTAGAACCTCTGATGTAACGTAATTAGTGTACGTTCGCCAGTGGGGGCGGCACAATCGCAGGAGAAGTATCTGTTCTGTGGATTACAAGATCGATTTTCCGCTGTCCAATTTTCAGTGTCATATGGCATAAATATAAAGAAAACAGAACTTTGGGAAATACTGATATTTTAGTTTGACGATCTTTTCCCTTGTGCTGTCACGCCTAGTATCTATATTGAACTAGTACTGATCCGTGGTCGCGGGGAAGCTAACGCAACCCGTAATGGTTTTACCCTAGGGTAAAATAAAATACGCTTCCGCTAAACAGGATTTTTGACTGAGTGCTATGTTTTGGGTTGGTTACTGGGTCGCTAAACACGAGAAATTTACGGTAATATGGTGCGAAAACGTTCATTGATCAATGTCACGAAACAAAATGGTATTGACACGACGATAAACTGAAATTGCGGTCGGCGTACCCAAGCAAACTGACGTATCACAGATTACAAAATACGTGCTGATATTACATAGGCTAAGGACAAATTTAGTTGGAAATGTTTTTTTCTTGCCATTAGAACTTTTTGCGTAAGGCCAGCAACGAATTCCGTGCCAATCAGTGCTGCAGGTACCTCTTCATTGCAACGGACAGGTTTCATAATGTTACGGAAAAGTGACGACAATGTCGTGTAATTGTTCTTGACGTTGTTAACAAAACTGTAACTCAAAAGCTGGTCTTTAGCTGCATATACAACTCAGATATTGTGCCAGCTGCTCCTGGAGCATAATGTATGATTAATTGCTCTACAACTAAAATTACCGTAGCCACCACCTAAACAACAATGAAGTCGTCCACAAATGACGTTACGCAATTTTTGCTGTTTTTTAAACCCATGTCACACTTCGTCACAAAAACCCAAGGTCTCCCTCTCATGTGACGTTTCAAACCTCTTGCCACTTCCCCTCCCCCAATTTTCTGTAATACTGAACAGAAAGAATGTAATCGAATGCAAATCAGTGCAGGCAAAATAACAATCTTTCAAGTAAAATATTATTTAATTAATCAAGCTTTTACAAATATCTTCCCTTTCATGTGCTGCGTTCTACCCAACTCCAGCGTCTGCCAGCTATGATGGTGTGCATGTCCTCCTGGTTACTCCGAATAAGTAGTTCTTGGTTGCTGATGGTGTTTGGCCAAAAGATTCGGAGAATTTTCCTTAGGCAGATTGTGTGGAAGGAGGACAGTTTCGACATTTCCTTCTCTGTTACTCTCCAACATTCCGCACCATAGAGAAGCACAGAAAGTACGCAGCTCTCATACAGTCTTAATTTGGTGTTTGTGCTGTACTGGGAAGACTTCCAAATGTTGTTGAGAATAGCAAAGGCTGTTCTCGCTTTATTCATTCTGTTGTTAATGTCCTTGCTTGTTCCGCCGTCAGGTGTTACTATGCTTCCTAGGTAAGTAAATGTGTCTGTCTGTTCTAACTTCTGGTTCCTTACTGTTATTGGCTCAGGATTGCCCACATTTAGTGTCATGACCTCCGTCTTCTTCAGATTGATGTTCAGGCCAACCTGCTGGCCATACTTATTCAGTCTATCAGTTTTGTCTTGAATGTGTTGGTGTGAATGCGCGAGCAGTGCAATGTCATCTGCATATTCCAAATCTTCCAGTGTAGAAAACATTGTCCATCTAATTCCTCTTGGACTGCCCTCTGTTGTCTGGCGCATCACCCAATCTATGACTGTCAAAAATAATGTTGTTGATAAGGGGCATCCCTGTCGTACTCCTGTTTTCACTTCGAAAGTTACATTACTCGATCCAACACTGCACGTAAAGTTAGAATAGAGGCTTTTTATAATGGAAACAATGCGGCTGGGAATTCCATAAGCCCTCAGAATTTTCCATAGGCTGTCCCTGTGTATGCTGTCGAAAGCCTTTTCAAAATCAACAAAGTTAATGTACAGCTGTCTCTGCCATTCTGAGCACTGCTCTATAATGTTCCTGAGGGCAAATATATGATCTGCACATCTTCTGTTCTTTCTGAAGCCCGCTTGTTCTTTCCTCAGTTTATGGTCAACTGCTTTTGAAATTCTCTGGATGATTATCCTGCCTAGTATTTTGCTGGGAACTGAGAGGAGGGTAATTCCTCTCCAGTTGTTGCAGTCTGCAAGGTCGCCCTTCTTGGGCAATTTGACAATTGTTCCTTTACTCCACTCTATTGGTGTTGTCTCAGTTTCCCAGACTTGTGCAAATAGTGGTTCTAATAGTTCTGCTGCTAGTTCAGGGTCTGTCTTGAATAGCTCAGCATTCAGATTGTCGTGACCAGGCGCTTTTCCATTTTTTAGCCCTTTGATAGCTGTGATAATTTCTTCTTTTCGTGGAATGTCTGTATTTACGTCTAAGTCACTTTCAGCCTCAGGAACATTCAGCTGAGTCTCTGGTGGTTCCTTATTCAGTGTTTCTCTGAAGTGCTCTGCCCACCTTGTTTCCTGCCCCTGTGCTGTGGTGATGAGATTTCCTTGCTTGTCTCTTACTAACGTTATGTTGTTTGCACCTCGTTTTCCACTGATAGCTTTAGTTATTTTATAAACTGTGCTTTGTTCATTTCTCAGTGCTGCCTCTTCTGCCTGTCTTGCAAGGTCATCCAGAAATGTCCTTTTGTTAGCACGGGTTTGACGTTTTACTTCCTTGTCCAGCTGACTGTACTGTTCACTATATATTGCCTTTAACCTGGGAGACTTAGCTTCTGTTTTCTTCCTTTTCATTTCCTTTCTCTTCGCTATGGTGTTTAGCGTTTCTGGTGTTATCCAGTCTTGGCTCTTCCTTTCCTGGAATCCCAAGCATGACTTGCTGCTTTCTTTATATATTATTGAGATGGTGTTGAATTTCTGGTCCACATCGTCGGTCTCTGTTCTTTCCTGGCTTTTGGTAATCAGATATCGTCTCTTTACGTCGACCACAAACGCTTTTCTGGTGAGGGGGTCCTTAAGTTTCGTGATGTTGTATCTTTTCTGTTTGACTGCAACTGGTCCAGCAGCTCTGAGTTTCACCTTCAGTCTTGCTACTACTAGGTGATGATCACTTCCCACATCTGCGCCTCTTCTTCTTACTTTCACGTCTTGTAGTGCATGTCTCCATCTGCCATTGATCATTATGTGATCTATCTGGTTTTTGTCTCGTCCGTTTGGTGATTCCCATGTTAACTTGTGCACTTCTTTGTGTTGAAAAAGTGTTCCTCCGATGACCAGGTTGTTAATACTGCAGAAGCTTATTAATTTGTCCCCATTCTCATTTACTGTTCCACTGCCGCATTTCCCCATTACTCTTTCGTTATAATTATTGTGTGTTCCAACTTTCGCATTTAGGTCTCCCATTACTATAATAAGATCGTACCTGGGTACAGTTTCCATTTCCTTTTGTACCTGTTGATAGAACTCGTCCTTGATCTCTTCGTCGCTGTCATTTGTTGGTGCATAACATTGTATAATTGTGGTGTTGGTGAATCTCCCTCTCAGTCTTGCTCTTATTAGTCTGTTGTTAATGGGTTTCCATTCCAGTAGAGACCTTTCCATTCCTTTCTTAAGGATAATGGCTACACCTTCGTTGTGCTGACCGTCCTCTCTACCAGAATAAAGTACTGTTTCCCCTGTAGCTGTTTTTATTCTCCCCATCCCTGTCCATCTGCTCTCGCTTATTCCCAGGATATGTAGTTTGTAATTCCTCATCTCTGCTGTAATCTGTCTCAGCTTTCCTGCCTCGTTCATAGTTCTGACATTCCAAAAACCAATTCTGGTTTCGTGTTTTGCGGTCTGGGCATCCGTTTTCATGCCAGTGGCTTCCTTTCGGCTTTCACCACTGTCAGTCATACGAGCCTGAGACTCCGGATGTCCGTCCCGCATCAAAGTATTTCCATTTATTGCTGTTTCCGTAACGTGTGTGATTTTTTACACAGACAGGGGTGTCGGCCCTGTGCTAAAACCCCCAACCTGGAGGACCAGGGTACCAGCTTTTGTCTGACCCCTACCCACGCAGACCAGTCCAGCATGGTTGAACCTACCAGGAGTAAAACTCCCACTGGCATAGCTCTGGGGATTGTCAGGGTACACAAGCTGCCATACCGCTACAAGGTATAGGTACCATTGATGGCAGAACCTTTGCTATACCCAACTAAATTCATTTGTAACCACAACCCTCCACACACATATATATATACACAGTTTTAAACAATTACACCAGCCCAAAAACCATCTTTCAGCATTGTTGCCTCGATCTTGCCGGACTGTTGTTGGGATGGTGATAACTTGCTTCTGTTTTATTTTTAAAAAATCTAATTTCAATCAACTGTACAGTTTATTTATCTTTCGTTTTGTTTTTTCAAGGTGTTCGTTCTTCTTCCTCTTCAAGAACCATGCCTAGTGGCGTAGGATATCATGTTTCTCCACATCTTCCGGTCTCCAGTTCAATTTATCAATTCTGCTGTTGACTTCTTTTCGTGCCAGGATGTCAAATTGCCCAGTATTCGCTCTCTTTGTCTTCCCCTATCTCTTTTTCCTTCAATATTACCTCTTGCTACGAAATATTTCGGCTTTCCTCTTCTCATAACATGCCCAAAAAAGTGCATTGCTTCTTTCTAACTTATGAAATGAGTTCTTTTGATCATTGGCCTCTTTCAGGACATCCTCATTACTTTTTTTTTTGGCTGTCTATGATATTTTTAACGTTCTTTTGTAAAACCACATCTCTGTGGCCTCTGTAGCCTTTCCTACACCAAAGTGTGTGTTACATTATATTTAAAATAAAATATATAGTCAAAACAATTTACATAAATTAAAGATTATCACAGTTATCCGATGTTTCAGTTACGATTATAATATTAATAAACATAGTCTACGAGGTAGTTGTTAACTATTGCGAACAAAAGTAGACTATAAGGATGGAGGTAAAAAAATGTGCTTTCTTCTGACGTCATTTATGAAAGAAGCTGTCCTCACTCACATTTTTGTGCGACATCACATGTCTTTAACCATCCCCCCTCCGTCTTTTTTTACTCGTATCGTCACACTTCGTCACAAAAGTTTAGATCTCCCGCCCTCACTGCGTGACGTCATATATGGTCGACCCCCAATGGCTATCACTATTACCTAAACCAGCTGTGACAAAACGGGGCGGCTCCTAACGATCTTTGTTTCACCCCGGCAGTATCGGCACATTTGTGGTACTGATTTGTATTCTTTGCTCTCAATTGTCGCACTTTTCTCTCTGTCTTTCTTTCTTTCTTCGTTATTTTTCTGCTAAGTAGCAGATACTTGAGTATTGTCGAATCATTCGACACTCCCTGTAGGTGATAATAATCACACTGCTTAGCGCTGTCCAGATTTATTGGCTATAGGCGCGATAGATTAACACGTATATCGGCCAGCGTTATCGGCTTAATCACTAATAAGACATGGAAGACAAGATTACTTTAGATAAAAGTAAGATTGCTACATCTCGAACACATGGTCATATGCGGTTATTGGTGTGTTTGTAAGTTTGTACACTAGGGCATCGGACATCTTATTACCATATATGGGAGAGTTGACCTCTGCCTTATTTTCAAAATTATCCGATGTCGGAATATTTTGAAATTGCCCCATAACCCGACCTGTTTGAATATGATTGGAGCGTTTATTTAACTCCATAACAAACGAAGGCGTGGGAAGGCAGGGAATATAATATGACCATTTTCTCAAGCTATTTCACTTGAGAAATCGCTCGCCATGACACCAGACAGCAGCAGTGAAGAATTAGAATTCAGAATTCCTTCTTAAAATACCGGACACCTTTTATTGGAGTATTCATCAGGACTTAAAATATAGCCCAGGAAATCTCTTACATTTTAATTAAGGAAACCGGGGCTGAGGAAACTCAAGGACTACACACGAAGTCTGAGAGGGGACTTATTAAATTAACGACACCCCAGACGCGTGTAAGAGGCTGATTCAAGTCTCTTTTATTCATCTGAGCAAAACGTCTGTGAGTTAGGATTGGCTTAGGTTGTGATTTACATTTCATATGTTATTACTAACATGTGAACTAACATATATATATATATATATATATATATATATATATATATATATATATATATATATATCTCTATATATATATATATATATATATATATATATATATATATATATATATATAACTGTAACAGTCCTATTTCATGACCACCAGGAATGTAACGATATCTTTACTGTGTACTGTTATAGTATGGATGTGTTGATGCGCAACTACAATGTCGAAGGCTGTACGATCTACCTCAATGTTCCTGCACGGTGTTACTGTAGTTTTCTGTGCGTGCGTAGTCAGTACGACCTGGGCCAAACAGCGTTGTTGTGCATGATTAGCTCACCAGGCGTTGAGGCGCTAACAGGGTGTCATGTTGACATTCAAACATCATACATCTCTTGAATGTGAAGTACTCGAAGTTTGTGTGGGTTGATAAGTGATGTGGATGTGTAGAGAACACGAATGCGTTTAGGCTCTTTGACAGGTAAACAATGCACCAACTCACTCACATGCAGTAGTCAGTAATTGTTGCAACTGCTGGAACTTTTCAACCATTTATTTACGAGACACAGTGACATCAACAGTTACAGTCAAATGGACAAGGATCAAAGACATCATATAAACTAGAAATGACTGGCAAAACATCTGGCATTATGAAGCTTGAACCACTCATCTCTGATGCTACTGCTAGTCAGGGGGCCTCCAACTCAGCTATGGGGTTTCACTTAGATTATTTTGTTGAGAGAGATGATGATATTGAATCATATTTAAGTTGGTATGAGGTATTAGCTACAACTTATGGGCTAGAAAAGGAAAGATAGAGCCGGAAGTTATCCCAAGGCCTTAGGGGAACAGCTTATGAAGTTTTCTCAAAAATGAGCAGGGATGACCATGACAATTATGACATGTTAAAGCAGGCTCTTTTGTTAAGATATGAAAAGAGTGGTGAATTTTTCAGGAAAAAGTTTAGAAATGCCAAGCTACTGTCGGGTGAGACCTATCACCAGTTCTCTGCACGTTTAGAGACGTACTTGGAGAAATGGGCTGCTCTGGGGAAAACCCAAGATCTTAAAGAAATGATCCTTATTGAGCAATTGAGAGAGTCCATGGCTCCAGACTTGAGAAAGTTTCTCATGGAACAGGGTGCAGAGTGGCTGGGTGAGTTACTTAATGTCGCTGAGAGGTATCAGGCAGCCCAGGCAGAGGTAGCTGGCGCCAAAAAGAAACATGTAGACAATTATAAGGCTCCACAAAACTCTAACAGATTTGACAACAAACATCAAGGTAATAAGGGTAAGCAAAATTTTGATAGGCCACGCAATGATAATAAAAATAAAAACCCACAATTCGCTGACAGGAAATATGAAGAAAGAAAACCTTTTCATTAAGGTAGATTATATTGTAGATAGTGTAAGAGGGAAGGACATGACACCAAAGTATGTAACAGGAAACATGCTGGATTTGCTGCTATGAAGTTGGGGAAAAAGGAAGTAAAGGTAAAACCTACTGGACAGCAGGAACCTTATCACCCCCAGTGTGTGAGGACGTGGTATGTAATGGGGTCACCATTAGGTGCCTTTACGATACCGGTTTGGATTTTGATTCTGTGGTGAGTGCGCACTTGGTGAATCCGGATCAGTATACCACAGAAACAGTGGAAATACAAGGGGCGACCAACGACATCCCACTTATGACACTTCCCATGGCCAGGATAACTGTGAAAACTCGCTATGTGGAAGGAATAATCAGAGCAGCAGTGCTAGACGCCCCCATCTACCCTCTGATATTGGGGTGCCGTTATGTCTTCTTGGGGAATCCCAAGAGACCTGTGGTCTTGGCAGCAGTCCAGACCCGTTCACAATCCAGACAGGAAGAAGATGAACCAATAAATACTCATCCGGAAGAGATGAGGAAGGCACAGGCTGAAGATAGGTCACTGAAGCAGTGCTTTAAAAAAATTGCGTACCTGCCACACACCTCCAAGCAAAGGAGAATTTTATATGAAGAATAAATTGTTATATAGGAAGGCCGGAACTGGTTCAAATGGTCACGGACAACTGGTACTTCCCAAGATTTTTAGGGCAGATGTAATAAGGAGCTTACATGTTTGAAAAGATGGGGACCACGAGAAAGTAGGTACCATCTGCCAAAAGGTTTCTCAAAAATATTACTGGCCAGATGTAAAGATAATTATTGAGAATTTTGCAGAAGCCTGCGGCATATTTCATGAGGGAACACCCACAAGTGGGAAAAATGATCAGGACCTAGACACGCCACGGGGCAAACTTAGGCCTGAAAGGAAAAATAATTATAATAGAGTAGACAAAGTGGAATGGGAGCCCCCTTTTCACACACAGTCTTCGCTTGAATGTATTACAATGCCAACTATGCGGCGAGTACAAAGAGTTGTTTTAACCCAGAATAAGCCGACAATCCCCCAGTCGGAATTATGTGAACTGGGGAAAGATGAAAGAGAGAGAAGATCTCTCATCATGAAATTAAAGTGGAGAGAAAAACTCCGGAAAAGAATTGGTAGTGGACGATTTGTGAGTGATGATACAAGGAAGAAACGTCCTCACTATAAGGCTTCCAATGTCAGGGACCAACAGGTACCATGCAAAATAAGTCAGCAAAATTAAATGTCCATATGTAACCTTGTTGAGGACGTGGACCGATGAGAAGGCAGAAGAGACTGTTACCTCATCATATCAATATGTGAACGAACTGACCACTCGTTTAAAAACTAGTTGGAAACTGGCAAATGATAATTTGAGACAAGCCAGGAAAAAGCATGCTGCTTATTATAATAAAAAAGCGAACGAACGAACGAACGAACTTTATTTTCGAAGGGTAAAGAATTGGGCTCGCAGGCCCGTCTAACATTCTGCCCTTCCACTCTCATTAATCTTGCATACTATATCCTTTCATTCCCACATGATGCTTTAAGCATTAATTTAAAGGCATGCAACATTATAAAGTTACCATAACAGCATTCATTTACAGTATGCAAGCATAATTTTTAAAAAATGAGAAGGGTTTTTTTTTTGAAACAAACAAGCTAGTAAATGGGGGGAAAAAGTAATAATAAAATAAAATAAATAAAACAATAAATAAAAATAAACAAATTCTGTATACCGACACTCACTCATGCGGTCAATCCGTCTACAATTAATCTGTATTTTTGGTATGCGGGTACATTCTCACGACTCACATTTCTAAAGTACAGTATTATGTGGGTACATTCACACATACAGTACATTATATAATAATATTTTAAAATGAATATAATAATGATATTACATGGATATAAAACAAATTATTCACACACAAAAATGAGCGGAAGAGGAAAAGAAATGTTGACCTATGGATGAGATGTTGACAGGCAAATACTGTTTCTATGGGGGTAGATAATCAGTGTTGAGGAAGTGTTTGACACGTGCTTTGTTAAAAGAATATTGTGTAGGTAGGCTTTTTAGGTGGTGTGGAAGGCTGTTCCATAAGTAGGCACCAGAGTAGGCTAGACTCTTTTTGAACAGGTCGATCCTAGGTTTGGGCAGACGTAACTGATGTAATCGTTGTCCCTCCCTTCTACTGGTTTGAAACAATGATCTTAGGTACAACGGGGCATTGTTAGATAGAATTGTGTGAGTCAGCTTGGCTTTGTTGTAGAGAAGACGTTTTTAGCGACAGTATTTTGGGTTCTTTTCCTGTCCTTGTGTGTGGTGTCGTGCGATTATCGGTGATCAGATGCACTGCTCTCTTTTGCAGGGACTGCAGTCTCTTCGAGGTGGAAGCAGGGCAACAATCCCATAGTGTAGAGCAGTAATCTAGATGTGTCTGTATATGTGAGGTGTAGAACAATAGTCTAGTGTCTGCGTCCAAGAAGTGTTTTATTTTGGCTAGCTGGTACGTCTTTTGTGCTATGTGTTTGGTTAAATTCCGTACATGGGAGTTCCACGTTAAGTGCTGGTCAATCGTGATCCCCAGAACTTTGTGTTCTGTTACATGTTCAATTTGTATTGATTCCGCGTGTAGCTGTAGCTATCTTTTGGTGCAGCTTAGGAGTTTCTGTCTGGTGGTAATCAACATAGATTTCGTTTTTGTGTTGTTTACTGGCTTACGATTCATATTACTCCATTTTGTTAGATTGTCTACATCGCTTTGAAGAGTCATTTCAAGTGCCACGCAGTCATTGTCACTAGTGTAGATAGTACAATCATCTGCAAAGAGGTCACAAGTTGAATATTTTAGATGTAGTGGCAGGTCGGTGATGAACATTGCGAAGAGTAGGGGCCCAAGAATAGAGCCCTGTGGTACTCCTGTAACTACCTTCGAGAAATCTGATGCCGAGTTGTTGTGAAGCACTAACTGTTGTCGATCTGCCAGGAATGATTTGATGATGTTTAGTGGATTAGAGCCTATTCTGAGGGTTTCCAACTTTTGAACCAAGATAGTGTGGTCAATCATGTCAAATGCTTTCTTGAAGTCGACAAAAACAGCACCACATAATTTTCCATCATTTATGTTCGACATATAGCGAAGGATAGGGAGCTTGCTGTAGGGGAGAAGGTGCTTCTTCTATTGCCCGGCAGCAGCAATAAACTTCAGATCGGATGGCAATGTCCATATACAGTTTTGGAAAAGGTATCCAGAACAAATTATAAGATAGACAAGAAGGGAAAGGAAAAAGTCTATCATGTGAACCTTCTGAAGAAATATCTGGACAGGCAAATCCAGGAAGGAACACACCTAATGGCCTTGTCTATCGCAACCGAAATGAAAAATGACCCGCTCACCTCATTTGAATATCCACTGAAGCCCAGTGAAACGTTTGCACAGTGAAGATCAGTACTCACCTGACAAAAGGACAGAGGGAGCAGGTTCAAAAGGTCCTAGAGAAACATACAGACGTGTTAACGGATAAGCCGGGGCACATAAATTTGTTGGAATATGATATGAAACTACTAGACCCAACACCCATCTGTATGAGGCCCTATTCTATTCCTTTCGCTAAGGAAAAAGCTTTGAAAGAGGAGATAGATTATTTTTTACAAGAAGGGATTATTTCTCACAGTGAATCTCCTTACAGTTCAAGTGTGGTTTTGTTGCGAAAACCATCTGGGGAACATAGACTGTGCATTGATTACAGGAAACTGAATGCTGTCACAGAACGTCAGGTGGATCCATTACCTGATACAAATCAACTATTTGCCAGACTGAACAAGGCAAAATATTTTTCTAAGGTGGATCTTAGCAAAGGCTATTATCAAATTCCAGTAAAGCCTGAGGTTCGACCTTACGTACCCTTTAGCAGCTCGGAAGGCCATTATGAGTTCAACATGTTGCCGCTTGGGTTGAAAAATGCCCCGAGTGTGTTTTCAAGGATGATGCGAAAATTGTTGGATCCCCTGAAAAATCCATGCATCTCGAATTTCATGGATGATATTCTCATTGCTACTGAAACATTTGAGGAACATGTTAACTCTTTGAATATGCTGTTTGATAGACTCAGAGAGGCTAACTTGACTGCTAGACCAACAAAATGTTGTATAGGATGTAAAGAGTTGGAATTCTTGGGACATACCGTACATCAGGGTAGCATGACCCCTGACCCCAAGAATCTGGAAAAATTGAAAAGAGCACCGAGGCCACAAACAAAAAAAGATGTGCGATCTTTTGTGTCGTTGTGTGGTTTCTACCAAAAGTACATTAAACACTTTAATTCTATATGTGCTCCTCTGACGGATTTAACGCGTAAGGGACAACCTGATACAATTAATTGGTCAGCCCAGTGTGAATTAGCATACCAAGAGTTAAAAGAAAAACTCACAAGCAGGCCGGTATTGAAATTGCCTGACTTGAATCAAGAATTTGTCGTGAGAAGTGACGCAAGCAATGTGGGCCTAGGTGCTACATTGTTGCAAAGGTCCTCCTCACATAACGGGGAATTGTACCCAGTCGCTTATGCAAGCCGCAAGTTTAACAAAGCGGAAAAAAAAATTCAACAAGTGAAAAGGAATGTCTAGCATTAATCTGGGCTATAAAAAAATTCCAGATCTATCTGTATGGTAGGACATTTGTGGTCCAAACAGATCATCAGCCTCTAGTATTCTTATCACAGGCAAAGCATGAAAATGCCAGATTATTAAGATGGTCATTACTGTTACAGCCCTATTCATTTATGATTGAATATATTCCCGGCTCTCAGAACGTGGGTGCCGATTTTTTGAGTAGACATCCTTGTGATGAAAATCAGAAAAACATGTAGTACTTCATTTGCGCTAAGTTATTTCACAGATTAGAACCTGCAGTGAATGCATGTTTTAGGAAGGGAGGTGTGTAGTGAATTCTGTGAGATAATCGCTAAATTCAGTAAGATTTTAATCCTATAATAATAAATACACCCGACCGTAAGTGTCTGCTTAAAGTCGTCTCTACGCCAGTATAGCGCTGCCTTTTGTGCAGAGGAAATGCTTATAAAAACGATCCTGCTGTAAAATCTAACACGCTTTCTTAGTTTCGGTTTTGAGACATTACAATTAACGATCTGCCAGAACTGTGACACCAACCTACCGTCTGAATTAACGTAATATTTTAACTTTAACGCTCACATTAGTAGTAATTCGGACATTTTCCAGTAGCAAGAACGAAACGACTGTAATAATTAACGCCAACACTACCAACGCTTGGCAAAACCCCTCTTCGCTCTGCACTCGGGACTAATACTATAACCTCTCTTTTGGACAAGCCAGAACACATAAACACACAGACAGTGTTCCATTTTCGCCGACTAGCGTATTTATGACGTAACACAACTAGTTGGTTTATTTGAATGGGAAAAAAAATGAGAGAGGGAGGGGAAAAGATGGCCGACTTTTGGAAAAGTTGAAATTGACGATTAACAGTGACAAAACTGAAAATCTAAACGACAAATAATATAGCCATAAAAATCATATATAAAGATAGCTTAGGATCCCCTGAGCAATAATATGTTGTAAAATATATGGTAGTCTAATTATTAGCCAAGATATTGAAATAATACTATATCTCTACGAACTGTTGTTTTTGCTCATTTATCCATTACGTTAGTTGGAGACGCAAGTTTAAAAAAGAGGCATTAGATTGATTCAAATCCGATTGGTTGATAGAAGAGTATAGGAAGGAGGGTATTGGTTAGGCAAAAAAGCTAAATATATTTGAAGACTCACTCCTAGAAGTTTGGCTTTTGTTTTTTTCTTAATTTTGAATTGAAAAAGCTAGACCCTCGCTGATTGGCCGGTCTGATAATATTGGCAGAAGCAAGCAAAGGCTTGTCGCCAGTTGATACAGAAGTTTTTGAAAGCAAGCTGCGTTGAGAACAGCAGTGCCTAGAGTGAAATAATAATTTTTGGCAGTCTGGACCGTGGGCAAAGCTAAACTTACCTTAATGCTAATGCCAGTCAACGTATGTTTGTGATATTTCTTTGAATTGTGGTAAGAATGACTTTATTAACCTTATTATTACAACCAAATTTGGTGTATGAGATACTGCTTGTTTGGGAAGGCGTTACGACTAAGTACAGGGTCCCCAGCAGACTTATGCAGGGCCTGTGGTGTTGCACACAAGCAGTAAAAATTGACATGAGTTGTATAACTTAAAATGATTTCCACAGTTACCAGTGGGAAGGCTAACCCACAAAATTATATGGGAGAGAATCATTGTTGCAGTGTCAGAGGCGTTGTAGCCATTAGGGAAAAGAACAGGAGCACTGGTATGAGTTGTTATCTCAGAAGAAAATGGTTGACATCGGGTGGTCAGAGAGATCTGACCCTTTTCTTGTATTGAATTATGCCATGTATTGATTGTGGAGAAATATTGTAGATATGTTGTACAGAATCATAACCTTGTTTCATGGTTTTTTGTTCTGGTGCTACTGTAGTACCAGGACCCTGGTGATTTTACTAGAGAGAAGTGAAACTTTATTGGACCAAGCGGTCTACTATACTATTCTACACCAGGGACTGTGTCAGTCTGGTCATTCAAGTGAACGAAAGGAAATTGTCAGCATCATATCTACTATCCACCTACAGTTAAGTGCCTATGTGTCGGCACTTCAACGGTCATCCACGGACTTTCTTAACATAGACATAAAATCTTTGATTATTAAATAATTTTTCCAAAAGATACTAAAATAAAGAAGGGGAATGATGCCAACACCCCACCCCACCATTAGTTACCAGTGTCACCCAGTGTAGAGAAATACCTAAATATAATTTGATTATAATAGTCCTTTGTATGGACAGAAGATCCATTGTGTTATAAATATTTATGTAAATAAAACCATAAATTTCATTTTGTTGTTGGTCCTGACTCAGAAAATTCTGAATCAGGGCAAAAAAATTGTAATCTAGTATATTACACAAACTTCAGCCACAGACTTCCATAAGTTATATAATAGAGTGTTAGTTTGTTTGTGGTTGTGGTATTGACCCTGTCATGTATATATATATATGTGATAAAATTTAAATGTATTTGTAGTAATTTTACTTACACTACATTACACAATTGCATAACCCTAGACATTATACGTAGCTATCATACATACTAGTCCAGAATAAGTCTGATTGAGGTCATAAGGTGGTAGAAGAAAGGTACCCTGAATACTCAACCCAAAATTTGTCATAATCAGGGACCTTCACAGCTGACCTCATTCAGTACACTAGAAATATTGAATGATAACATCTATTAACATCAAATCCACCACAGTGAGCAGAGTGCAAATAACCAACTCATAAGAAGGAGCAGATTCGTCATTGTCGTGAATTCTGATTCACAACACGTCATTCATACCACAACGGTACGCCATACTTTATAACAGTGTATGTGTCAGAACAACAATCTATTGATGTTGTTGGATCAAACCCTTTTTGTACCGTGGATTTAACACATGGCAATCTCTGTCCTCTGGCTCATTACCTACAGGTATGACCACAGCACACAATAGCTGACATGAATAATGCAATAACACCTGAAATAGGTATGGTCCCTTTAATAAATATTACGCGCACACAGTAGCCACACACGGCTAGCAATACACATGAAAAATTAACAATGCAATGGAACTGCCCAAACTACTTGCCATAATCAATAGCTCAATCTAACAGCAACATAATCACCGACATAATCTATCCAGCGACTACCCGATGACTTTCACTCACTGGCTAATCCTGTACTGAAGCCAAGCAATATATAACTGCAAGTTACTTAACGTAAATCATATCCAGGAACAAAAAAACCACTAGAGATCACATCAACATTCTAGCAGTATACCAAATAATCCTGACTACATGGAATCGGCAAGAAGTATGAACCGCAATGGCATTCACATAATCCCAGCAAAACTGCTGACAAAGGGAACACGTCCACTCAGGACGGCAGACATCTCATCGAATACTTTGCGCCAAAAGTTTCATATCCTCTTCCGTTTTTGCCTCAACTGACGAAACCGGTTTTTAAAAATGAGTATCAATGTTGTCACTCTTACAGCGTGACCAACTCAAAATTGCGGCAAATGTCTATACTGTGACATCCACCCCCCCCCCACCCCCCTTTAAGAAAGAAAACGAAGTTTTCTTCCACCGGAGCAGTCACGCTCAACCCCCTTCGGAGTATGGACGAACAGAATGCCAAGACGGCACCTCCTCATCTACTTAGAGAATGTCAAAGTTGTCCACACCATTGTCGTTCATGCCTTCTCACTCAATGGACTAAATACGAAACAGACGTGAACCAAACCCCCAGGTACAGGCAGTCGTAAAAAATAACAACGACTGTCCTACCCTGGTCTCTCACACACAATGCATCTTATGTTTCAGTAATACCACAGCAAACATCAATAATAAGGCATCATGTCATCGTATAAACAATCCTTTTCCACACAATATAGACATAGGTATCTGGTAACATGATTCATACATAACTTCATACATATTGTCTTTATGGCATCAAGACATATAAATCATATAACAAGGCATAGTAAAGTATCAAAATGACCCTTAAATATTACAAGACCATCATATTCCATAGGTCTTTGATAAATGCACGCCAGGCCTGCCTATAGTGCACCTGCCTACAGTGTACCTGCCTACAGTATGCCTGCCTACAGTGTGCCTACCTACAGTATGCCTGCTTACAGTATGTCCGCCCACAGCGCACCTGCCTACAGTGTGCATTCCTACAGTGCACCTGCATACAGCATGCCTGCCCACAGCACACCTGCCCACAGCCCACCTGCATACAGCGTGCCTGCCTACAGCGCACCTGCCTACAGCATGCCTGCCCACAGCGCACCTGCCTACAGCATGCCTGCCCACAGTGCACCTGCCTACAGTATGCCTGCCTACAGTGTACCTGCCCACAGCGTGCCTGCCTACAGTGTGCCTGTATGGCATCATGCCACATTAATACAAAGTACGACATAGCATAATACAGCATAACTATGTATTGTAAAGCATTGCATAACCTGTACAAGTCTACAAAATACACACATTCATACCAACATCCAACTGGTTGCGTGGGTCAGAGCAACTCAGGTTCGGTTCACGTCAACCGAAACACCTTACCAAACACGAACCCGAAACCTAACCCTACTACTGCTGGACTATCAGCAGATGATTCTGAAGCAAGGACATGTGCTTCAGCCTAACTGCCTTACGCGCACCCCAACTATTCGCAAAAGTCACCCGCGCCATTTTGGTATTGTCGCGCAACGACAGTACCTCCACAAATCTACCCGGCGCGACCTCATCAAACACTCTTCTGAGTGTGCGCCAACTCGCACTCAAGGGAACGTTACGCACCCAAGCTGTGCGATCACTAGCTTTCGGACCCTCGTATAAGTTCTTACTGCTCCTACTCATGTCACCCATGGCCTTGTGCACTCCCTGTATATTGCCGACAATTAAATCGGCAATCGGATCCTCAAGGACGAACGCGTTCACTCTACCCGAGAGGAACAGCGTGTCCACATTAATACTTGCCTGGGGGTAAGACTCCACTTTGCAACACCCGGACTGGTCTATTCTCCACCTTGCCTTCGTGGAGGATCACCTTGCCAGTCTCATGGACTGCTGATAGACATGGTGCCGCATGCCCGCATTGAAGCACTACCCTCTCGTTCGCGTGGAACAGAGGGCGACACCCCGCACAGTCCTCACTATTAATTGTGTCCAACACAAACGCGGAATTCGCGTGTTCTATTGGGGTGGGACACCTGTCAGCGCAATGATTCTTGTCACCACAATTGGAACACATGCGCTCTTTCTTCTTCTCATCGCGTGCACTTTTGTTGTAGATTTTCGATGACGAAGACCCCGCATCAGAGTCAGACGATCGACTCTCTGAGGAACCACTCCTCTGCTTGTGACGTTTGGTTTTATACCAAAACCGGTCTTCGTCTCGAGAGTCCTCGAAGCGTACCTGCTTTCGCGTTTGGCGCTCCCCTCTGTCGCTATAACTATTATATTGTCGGTTCTGCCACATCGGCCGACCATTCCTATGAGATCAAAAATTCCCATAGCTTCCTCTACGCGGCTGATAGGGACTAGAGGGCCTCTCATACTTCTGTTCTTGACCCCTGTCTTCATTACCTGACTGCTTTCGCCAAGGATGGCGCTGAATTTTGCCGACACTGGCCACTAAGTCTTCTGAGAGACATGACTTCTCAATAGGTTTGCCCGGATGGGCATGGGCATAATGGTGCACCAATTGGGCCATGGACTCAATGTCCTTTGGTTGGCGTTCTTGAAAAAACGCCACAAACTCACTAGAACACGAGGACAACACCTTGTCTCGCAGCACCAAGTCTAGCAAGCCACTATAGTCCTTAGAAATCCCCTCCATTTCGATCCATCTATTTAGCAGGAGCTTTATCTTTGAGATAAAGTCCTCGAAGTCCTGGTCTGCGCTTGGCATCGCGTTTTTAAAACGCGTCCGGTAACCGTCAGCAGTCAAACGGAACTTCCGGAGCAATCTTTCCTTAACTTTGTCGTAATCGGCCCTTTCCTCTATTGCGAGGCTATAAAAAGTCTCCATCGCGGGCCCCACTAGCAGCGTCGATAACAAAGATGGCCACTGATCCCTGTCCGCCTTGTAGGCCACGCATTCGGCCTCGAATCTTTCAAGGAAGAAATTTAAACTATCAGTTTTATCATTAAAATTTGGCAGACGCAGCCTAAAGGGACGATGAGCCCCTGCAGGAGTAGAGTTCTGACCACTCGCACCCATTTCCAATATCTTCAATTGTATTTCCTTATCCATTCTCATTCTCTCTAATTCTAACTCTTTCTCTATCTTCTTTTCTTCCAATTCTCTATCTTCTCTCAACTTCTTTTCTTTCAATTCGAACTCTCTCTGTTTCCACTCGTTTTCTTCTTTCATCTTCATTTCTTGTAACTCATTATCTTCTTTCATCTTCCTTTCTTGTAACTCTTTATCTTCTTTCATCTTTCTTTCTTGTAACTCAAATTCTTTCCTTTTTAGCTCTAGCTGTTCAGCTCGAGCATCTCTTAAGGCATCCTGGTTCTCTTTTGATTGGAATTCTGCCTTGGCATAATCCAATAATTCTTTTCCTGTGTACCCCGCTACTTTGCCTATCCGCATGAAGCTATCAATGTCCATGATGTACACTAGTACCTCTCACAATATAGAATACTATTATCTTTGGCTATAGATTTTCTATACCACTATTCAGTCGTATATATTTCACTTATATCACCAGATAACTCTCTGGTTACAACAAATGCAGTAATAATAGTAAATATTGATATCACTACTCCAATATACATATATATATATATATATATATATATATATATATATATATATATATATATATATATATATATATATATATATATATATATATATATATATATATATATATAACACCTCACCTCTCAATGTATACACATCATCAACCTTTATCTCTTATCATATAAGTATAATTTTACTTTGCCACTTGGCTACTGTCTCATCACTGTAAAAATTTGGTCTAACTGACCCCTTAGTCTCTGAGATACACTCAAACAAACTTACAATAGTCGATAGTTGTATAACAACAACTTGTGAAACTTTATGGTGCTATGACATCATTATACCAACTTAGTTACACAACAGGTTTTACTGCAAAGTCTGTTACTGGCACCCACACTGGTGCTATACTCAGATAATACTTCACTTACTACTAATCTCAACAACCTCTGTTATGCAAGTACTACAATGTCAAAATGATCACTACACAGATGAAATAAACACATACATCACATTACGAAAACAAAATTCCAGTCACGAGGAACAAGATGATAGGCCAAGAAGAGAAGAGGTAGATTTATACCTTGTATATACAATGCGTGACTGCACACGAACGAAAACAAGGGATACCTGTAAACGTATTTACAAGATAGCAAGATAGAACAAGAGAAAACACCACTTAAACACAACAAAGGAATTACTGAATATACACGACAATATAAATACACACTACACGAATATACCTAACACCAACAGGGCTTGGAATGTTAAGCAGGGCAGTCGCTGGAAATCCCGTCTGCCTGACTTCACCACAAAACACACACAGCCACACCCTAAAAGAATCGGTCTAATCTAATCTTTTCCCACGAGAGGCCAAGAATGGATTAAACTCACCACCCTTCCTCCCTTGAGCACACCAATACCCTATAACACCAAAGACCCAACGAAAACCACACTGAACAATGAAGTGCTGGAAGCTATCTCTTCCACAGAGCACTAATGAATCCCTCCAGAGAAAAATAAACTAAATAACGTATCAGCAAAATTAATTTATAATGTATCAAAATATACAATACAAAAATTACACAACTACTAAGAAAACAATGAAAGATCAAATTTAACTAACAATCAACATACATACATACAAACTGAGTCATACTTGTACAAAAAGAAAGAGACAAAACATAAGGAAAGAAAACAGTAACAAACCAAGGAGCAAATAAAGAAACAGCACGAATCTACTTAACAGGTCATACTATATGATAGCTAGTATCAGACAGAAAGGCAGACAAGAAAATTTAGAGTTTCAGAAAAAAAACAAGAAAATATCAATATAATACATTATACAAAATCAAACAATCGATAACTTATCTGAAGGTCCAACGGTGCTTGATCAAGAAGACATCTCAGCACAGGTGATGAATGATGAAAACGGCACAAACAAGACTTCAAACTAGTACATCCAAGCGAAAAAATATAGTTCCAAGAAATCAGACTTCTCTGTCAGTCCGTATGCCACTTGATACCACTAATGTTCCTTTGGCACAATAGTCTATAAATGACCACGTACAGTTCACTTTACAGCAATAGACCAGAAGTCATAGCACAGTACAGTATCCTCCAGAACTCGTAACAGTCTTCAGCACAGTATAGTCCAGAAATTGCAACAGTCTTCAACGTAACCTATTCTGTCTCTTCACTGGTCAGCAGGCTTCACTACACATAAGCATTCACCCCTGGTTGGGCACGTCTGCGTGATAAGGAACCGTCCCAGGCGTTGACTTTCACCCCTGGTTGGGCACATCTGAGTAATAATGACAAGACCCGCAGTTCAACACGGTGACTTGAGGTACCAACAACCCTAACAACCTCCTATCGACTACAAACTCCTAACAACCGTCTCCTTCCACCCTAATACCAAGGTTGACCAATCTATCTCCCATCTGACACTCCATTTGCCGTCTGGGCCAATCCAGCTAGATGGTACCAACACCCCAAACTCCGCTGCTCCACCTGGACTACCGCCAACAAACGACCAAACAAACCTTAAAATAACTGCACCACCCGAAGCAAGCTGTAATGCTACACTACCACTCTGACACATTTCCACTCACACTAGGAAACTCAAGAAAAAACAATTATAAAATAACTTGAGCACCATAGAATTGCCAACAAAACTGATACATATTTAACGATTGAAAATATCAACTTACACTGTGACGCTGAAACTAAGTCAGTTACCGCAATCGAGGTCAAACTGACCGTAAGCAGTTCACTCCACAAACCTACTGTCCAAAACTGACTGCAGTTGAAAACAAAACTGGGTTACGTATCGTGACGCGTCACACTTGACCGCCTACGGTATACAACTGACTGACTGACAAACATACTGACTTAACACTGGACACTGAAAATAACTCACTCCCGTGAACAGGCAGTGAATATAACTGAGCCAACACGGCTGCAAACTTCTAATACTCTGTGTGTACAATTCTAGCCTATTTATGGCAAACACAGGCTCCAAGGCCTTGCTATCAATAATATGACATCTAGATGTCAGCTAGCTCGGAATTAAATATCATCTGGGAATTAAATACAGGCCTCACGGCCAAAAGAACGGACGAGCCCGCAGCTGTCCGAACAACAATCTATTGATGTTGTTGGATCAAACCCTTTTTGTACCGTGGATTTAATGCATGGCAATCTCTGTCCTCTGGCTCATTCCCTAAAGTTATGACCACAGCACAGTAGCCACACACGGCTAGCAATACACATGAAAAATTAACAATGCAATGGAACTGCCCAAACTACTTGCCATAATTAATAGCTCAATCTAACAGCAACATAATCACCGACATAATCTATCCAGCGACTACCCGATGACTTTCACTCACTGGCTAACCCTGTACTGAAGCCAAGCAATATATAACTGCAAGTTACTTAACGTAAATCATATCCAGGAACAAAAAACCACTAGAGATCACATCAACATTCTAGCAGTATACCAAATAATCCTGACTACATGGAATCGGCAAGAAGTATGAACCGCAATGGCATTCACATAATCCCAGCAAAACTGCTGACAAAGGGAACACGTCCACTCAGGACGGCAGACATCTCATCGAATACTTTGCGCCAAAAGTTTCATATCCTCTTCCGTTTTTTGCCTCAACTGACCAAACCGGTTTTTTAAAATGAGTATCATTATTGTCACTCTTACAGCGTGACCAATGTCGTGAAACATTCTAAATCCACATATATAAATTAAAAAGTAAATGTAAAGCCTAACACATAAATTCCATAAAAGGGAAAGAAGAATGGTAAAGAACAGTGCTGTCACAATGACTGTACTCGAGATCCCCCTTTTTCTACTTCGTCTGCAAAATTGTAACGCTTTCACGATGATAGAAAAGCCTACTGCATCGATACACGCTTGCTACAATAAAACGTGTACTGTATTTCTAAGAAAACCTTGAGATACGCAAGCTGATTAATGACCTAAATTAATACTAGCATTAATTTTATTTTATACACTGCGTAATGAAAAGACAGATGGACTTAGGATAGAGAGAGAGAGAGAGAGAGAGAGAGAGAAAAATGTACTGAGGAACGCATGCAACACTAACACGCGTCGCGCGATATAAATTAATGCCACACCCCCAACGCGAAAGGCATGCACTAACTTTTTTTCAAATAGACAGTGATAAAAAAACACTACCAATACGAGGGTTATGTTTTAAAAAACATGATTAATGCTTATTGGGAAACATGACATTATACTGTTTTATGTCTGAAAACCTGACAGTACCCAGACACCACATCGTATCGAAGTGAACGACTGGTAGAAGAAAAGGCATATTTTGAACGCAGCCACCTAGCTCCATTAAATTTATATATTTGGGTTCTTTAGGGCTTGCTGACAAAGAATATGTTAAGTGTTACGCAAATAGTCTAGGAATTACCAAATTATACCCAAAAGAAAATGGTGGTGCTGTCAGACAACACCAAATCAGAATAGCTCAGTGGAATGTTTTGAAACCACCCGTGTACGGGAAATAGGTCAACATGTTACATCCTATTTGATTGGCGGGAAGTATATGTAAGGCTAAATATGATTAGTTGGAAGGCAAATACTATTTTTGGTTGCTAGGGGAAACGTAGAAGGTTAAATTTTTTCAAACACTTTTGTAAATGTGGTTCTATTGGCTAGACCCGCTGATATAGTCAATTAGGAGCGTCAGTTCAGTGCCACATTGAAAAATAAACTTAACAAGAAGCATTGCGCTGAGATCCAGCTCATATTTTCTAAATAAAAGCCTGGGACAGAGGCAGATCGGAGTTTGTGCCAGTATTTGTGCCAACATTCATTGCCAGTCAACGTATTTGTTTATTATTTCCATGAATTGTGGTAAGATTGACCTCTTTGATATCTTTTTGATGAAAATTGCATGTAAATTGATAATCTATGTCTGTATATGTGTGTGTGGTTCAGTAGCAAACATGAGGCAAAGCCTATATATTGCTCCAACCTGAACAAAACTTGTCGGAGAAAAGTATATCTGCATGGGATCGCGAAATAACACAATGACACCTATCTTATTGACTAGAAGGAAAGACTGCTGGAATTGCAGAGGCGTATTAACCTTTAGGAAGAGGGATACTGGTATAAATTGTTTCAGATGAAGCAAACAGTTGGTCTAACGCTCTGAACTCAGTGTTTGTGATGTATTGTGTTCAGTGTGGAAATAGATTATAAATTAGTTCTGAAGTAGGAGGTACAACCTTCTTGTTTCAGGGACCGGGGTCCTAACTGATTGAAGAAGCACTTGGTCTGAGAGTTGCTGAATCCAGAGGCTGGTAGCTTACTCCTTGGTCCAGCTAGCGACCTGAGGAGTCTCTAGAACACAGTGAAGCAAGCGAGAAGAATAGCCTGTTTCCTGCCGCCCTCACAGCAGATAAGATTCTGTGGCCAGAGCAGCTCAAATCCTTATATACCCCCCTCTAAAATTGACAATATAGTAACTAAAGAGGGGAAATTAATTGTTTCAATGACAGGAACTGAGAACATCTCCAATACTAGTTCCAACAGAAACAGACACTTGAAGTCGTGATGACGAACAACAACTTAGCTTGAACAGCCAGTATTACCTCATAGTACTACATCACAACTCACACATACATATAATAATAATAACATATGTAAATACAAAGATCATATTTATAAATTGTGTATATATCACTCGTAATTACATTGTATTGTGATTCCTGGTTCACTGTGTAGCTGAATCAGGATATCTATTATTGAAAGGAATTAATACATATATTGTTAAAACTTTAACACTTGACTCATTTAAGATAGTCTTATAGCGTGTTATATGTGGGTGAGTGTCACAGTGGTGTAAAGATGTGTGGATTAAATTAAATTGTTTATCTGTCTGTTGGTTGTTGTGTCATACACTTCATCACTTTCATAACCCTAGACATTCAACGTAGTCATCACAATATTCCAGAATAACTCTGACTGAGGTATAAATGTGGTAGCAAGTAAGGTTATCTGTAAAACACTACACATATTAGATGTATATACCTTCACAGCTGATCTCAGTCAGTACACTAAGTCCCCTATAAGTATTTATATCATCCCACTTTACCACAACCAACTCAAAATTTCGGCGAATGTCTATACTGTGACAGTATGCTAGACGGACCAATGAAACGGCACCTTTATGCACATTGTTTACAAACATATTAGACATCCAACATGGCCAGTCTCAAATCTGTGTAACCCAGTTGGGTATGGGATTAAATTATAGGACTATGAGCGAAGTACTGCATGGAGGAGGTCAGTAATTTAATAACAGGAATGTTCCTTTATAGTAGGTGTAAAGACGTCCACGAAAAGTATTATACTAATGGAGAAATTTCGAGTGGAATGCATCGAGACATAAGGCAAGTCAAAAATTTTGCTGTTTAGGCTGCACCTATGAAACGATGGACGTATGAAAGAAAAAGACAATTGTCTAGAAAGAAAAAAAGTAATCCAGTTCGTACTTTAAGCCTAACATTAAGGAAATCGGTCCAGAAATAAGGAAGATATTTAGATTCATAGTCCAGCAACAAGCTGAGAAATTGAGGAGGCTGATAGATCACCCAATGCACCAGAGGATAAATGGACTTGGAAGGAGAAGACTGAAGCGAAGCAACTTTGTAGAGACAGTCAAAACAAAGATGAGAGCAGACCCCATAAATGCAATATCAACAGCTACGCCAATATGTACTGCACACAAGGTACCAATTTGGAAACAACAGTGCTTAACTGAAATGATAGAAAATGTTCCTGGTATTGAGAGAAAGAACAGTCAAACTGAAACAGAAAGGAGAGTCCTAACCACAAAATATATAGAGAAACATTACCCAAGCAACACCTGGATCCATGCGTACACAGATGGATCAGCAACTAATGCAACAGAAGATGGGGGTGGAGGAGTCTTCCTGAGCTTAAGCAATGGCACACAAAAAAAGATAGCAGTCGCAACAGGGACATTTTCAACTAACTTCAGAGCAGAGGCAGAGGCCATAAAAACTGCATCAGAAATTCTAATGACAGAAAAAAGCTCAGAGAGACCAGTAGTTATCTTCTCAGATGCGCTGTCAGTGATTACAACACTGAAAAGTCAAAAAAATGCTGAACTGGATGACCTAAGAGTAACACTTCACAGACTGTGTCAGCAATACAAAAGAGTTGTGATACAGTGGATCCCTTCTCACTGCAACATCCCTGGAAATGAAGAGGCTGACAGATTGGCAAAGGAAGGGGGAAAACTTCCTCAGCTGGACACAAATATAACCTATGAGGAGTCCAAGAGTTTTATCAAGCGCAGATACAGGCACAAGTGGGAAGAAGAGCATCCAGGCCACACAAAAAATGATCCGTATTACCAGCTCAGCAGAAGTGAACAAGTGGTAATCTTCAGACTTCGCACTGGTCATAACAGATTGAGATACCATCTGTTCTACAAATTAAAGATAGGAACTACAGATGAGTGTGACTGTGGCACTGGTAAAATGACTGCCGAACACCTGCTTCAAGGGTGCCTAACATATGAGGAACAGAGAAAACGCATATGGCCATCACCAGTACCATTCCTGGAGAAAATCTACGGAGATATCAACAGCCTCAGGCTTACCACTGCTTTCTTTGAACTTATTCAAGTTGACATCTGAGGGTGAACGAAGAATATTCATAGTTTTCCAAAAATTCACACATCAACAAAATTATGCCTGCATTTTGGAACGCAAACACACTTCAAGCTTGCTGTTCTCCGAGACGGTCGGCCCATGACTTATTTATAGACTTGCCCTCTTGCGAAAGCAGGCCATAATAATTTCAAAACTACAGTAAGACCACCAGTCTGTCAGTGAGATTTCCTTTGCCTTCTGCATCTGACAGCAGACTGTATGACCATTAACATAAAACCAGAAACATTAAACACAAAAACACTGAGAAAGGAAATGAAAAGAAAGAAAACAGAAGCGAAGTCCCCCAGGTTAAAGCTACTATATAGCAAACAGCACAGTCAGCTGGACAAGGAAGTTAAATGCCTAACCCGAGCCAACAAAAGGAAATTCCTAGACGATCTTGCAAGACAGGCAGAAGAGGCAGCACTGAGAAATGAACAAAGCACAGTATACAAAATAACAACATTCATCAGTGGAAAACGAGGTGCAAACAATATTACATTAGTAAGAGATAAGCAAGGAAATCTCATCACGACAGCAGAGGGACAGGAAACAAGATGGGCAGAGCACTTCAGAGAAACTCTGAACAAGGAACCACCAGAGACACAATTGAATGTTCCTGAGGCTGAAACGATCTAGATGTAAAGACAGACATTCCACGAAAGAAGAAATCATCACAGCAATCAAAGTGTTAAAGAACGGAAAAGCTCCTGGCAATGATAACTTAAATGCAGAGCTATTTAAGACAGACCCTGAGCTAGCAGCAGAACTATTAGAACCACTATTTGCACAAGTCTGGAAAACAGGGACAACAGCATCAGAGTGGAACAAAGGAATAATTGTCAAATTACCCAAGAAGGGAGATCTTGCGGACTGCAATAATCGGAGAGGAATCACTCTTCTCTCAGTTCCCAGCAAAATACTAGGAAGGATAATTATACAGAGAATTTCAAAAGCAGTAGACCACAAACTGAGGAAAGAACAAGCAGGATTTAGAAAGAACAGAAGATGTGTAGATCATATATTCACTCTCAGGAACATTATAGAGCAGTGCTCCGAATGGCAAAGACAGCTGTACATTAATTTCGTTGATTTTGAAAAGGCTTTTGACAGCATACATAGGGACAGTTTATGGAAAATACTGAGGGCTTATGGAATTCCAAGCTGCATAGTGTCAATCATAAAATGCCTCTATGCCAACTTTACGTGTAGTGTTGGGCAGAGCAACCTAACCTTTGAGGTGAAGACAGGAGTACGACAGGGATGCCCCTTATCAACCACTCTATTTTTAACAGTAATAGACTGGGTGATGCGCCAGATAACAGAGGGCAGTCCAAGAGGAATAAGATGGACTACATTTTCTACATTGGAAGATCTGGAATATGCAGATGACATTGCACTACTAGCACATTCACATCAACACATCCAGGAAAAAACGGATAGACTTAATAAGTATAGCCAGCAAGTGGGCTTGAACATCAATGTAAATGTGCTTCTCGATGGTGCGGAATGCTGGAGAGTTACAGAGAAGGAAATGTCGAAATTGTCCTCTTTTCACATAAAATGCCTAAGAAAAATTCACCGAATCTTTTGGCCGAATACCATCACCAACCAAGATCTGCTTTCTCGGAGCAAGCAAGAGGACATGCACACCATCACAGCTGGCGCTTGGTTGGCCATGTCCTCAGAAGAGTCCCCGATGCCACCACAAGAACAGCTATGCTTTGGACCCCTGAAGGAAAACGAAAGAGAGGCCGACCAAAAACAACCTGGCGGAGGACTGTGGAGGCTGAGATGCAAAGAAAGAACCAGAGTTGGGGCACTGTACGAAGGATGGCCACCGATCGAGCAAAGTGGAATCAATTTGTTGTTGCCATACAAGAGCCACTAGGTGTGAGGGCGACTGACTGCTTTGATGGTCGGTGGCTAAGGATCAAAGAAGAAGAAGAAGAAGAAGAAGAACCAAGCCTGTGTATATTCAGATAAATTGAGAATGGCAGCAGAAAGCGTGTTCTTAGTTTTAGAAAAGCATTTAAAGAATTATTTCTTGAAGGAATGGAACACACACCAGGAACAAAGAAAAGGATGAAAGGAATTACATTACTGTATTGTTTAAGATATTACATAGTATTTTCCACAAGATATAATAACTGTATGAAGGCGAATCATGTAACCAAGGAATTGGAGAAAGATTATATTCACAGTTTTTTTTTTGTTTTTTTTTTTTTTGCGTACGCCCGCTAATTCTCGAGGCGAAATCTCAGGTTATTATTTTATGTCTAACCTGACATTGATTTTACGTGAGTATCCCTTTATTTCTTGTACAGAGACAGGTGTCCCTCGCCATTCAGGCAAATACTCGCCGATTTCGGAGGTACCCATTGCAGCTGGGTCGGCTCAGGAGCCGCCAGTCCCTGGTCGACGACACTCCTTCAAATGTTCTCGCCAGGTCTCGAGTTAATCCAGTCCAAATCCCAGTCGACGAAAAATCCTCACATGCCGTCGGCCGGGTTTGATCCTGTATCACCCGGTCGCCAGAGCGGTGTTGTAACCACTACGCTAGCGCGGCTCCCCTATATTCACAGTGAACTGGATTGTGTTATTACTGATTTCTTATGTCCTGTGCGTCTACTTGCACACTGTCTGAAACTGTCTCTCATCCCCTACATCTGTGATAAAGAGGTAGAGATAGACAGTACAGTGGTTAACCAATTGTATTTCAGGTTACATCCTGTAATAAAAGTACACATTTTAAGAGCCAGCCACAACTGAAGGAACTAGGGTTGCGAGCGCCCTTTAAATCCAGAGGGACAGCCACCCAGTACCTACTGCCTGGAGGAAACACAGTTGACCGTTTCTTTCCAGAACATAAGTGGGTCAGGCTTCAAAAAAAAAAAAAGTGAAGATAAGTAGCCATACAAGGCTACTGTCCAGTGTACAACAGAATTACTACAAATAAAGAAACTAAAATACCAACAGACTTACTTGGATTATTTAAGTTAAGTTACAGTTCTTGTTAGTTAATAGTTTAGTTTAATACCCCTAGCAGAGCCTAACATTATAAACAGAGGAGGATCTTGAGAGGAGCATTTAGGAACCTAGGATAATACAATATCATCATACCTAGGAACTTATAGAGCTTGATCTTACCTTTGATGTCCATACACCCTTACTCTTTTCAGAGAAGGGGGTATTGCTTATAAGACCAGTCTCTTATCTGGCACTATCCTGGTATCACCTGATACAACTTTGTGTCCATGATATCTTTCATTTAAAACAATACTTCCCTCTCGTGACACATTGGCAGCTAAGTTCAAATCTATGCTGCCACTTGAACGTCTTGTAACATCTCACATTCCATATAGATTGTGATAATAACTTTTCTTGATCCATAACTATTCAAATTATTTTCCAACTGTTAAAACCTAAAGTGATTATTAAATTTTGTTATTTGTAATGTTACAAATTTAACTTCGATTTAATCATTTTAAAGTTACAGCATGTTTGTCTCAGACAACTTACTACACACACTCTAAACAAAGCTATACTAAAAATAATAGAATTCCACTGAGTAAATCAGGCTTAAAAGAGCTGAAATTAATAGTGCTTAAGTCCTTCACAAAAGCGTCGGCAGAATTACAAAGTTAACATACTCAGCCAAAGCAGTATTGTTCACGCTTATTCTGAATATCTTGTCAGATTACTCCCTATGTAATAGAAGAGTCATCCACCTTCTATCTACATCTCTGCCAAGAGTAATCTTGTGCGAAGGTAGATACCGTTGAAGCCCATATCAGAAACTCTTGAGTTTTAGCCACTGTTGGACCACTACTGCAAAGCAGGAGAGGCAATACCGTCACACCAACAACATCCCTGTCTTCACGATATTTAAATATAATTAAAATTTTCTAAACGTTTTCGAAATTCCTTAACGTCTGCATAAAATGCGTTCAAATTTTGAAGTAGAAGAACTCTACACGTATAAACAGACATTTTAGCTTTCTTCCCATCAACCCCCCCCCCCCGCTTCCCCCCCCCCCCCCCCACCTCCCCGCTAACACTAAAACATTTCTTTTGACATCGTGAAAGGCCTGGGGTACTGGAAGATGAGACAGGTCAGTATTTCAGAGCTGGCATTTGCTTATGATGTTGCCCTGATTGCTAAATCAGAGGCATATCTTCAATCCAACCTGCAAGTCTGGAAGGAAGAGCTGGAGAAGAGAGGAATGATCATAAGCAGCTCGAAAACAAGAACCGTGGTGATATCACGAGAGGAAAGAAGGCATCACATTAAGCTGGGAGAATAGGTCCTGGGACAGGTCGACCACTTTAAGTACCTTGGAGCTGTCATAGACCTGAAGGGAAGCATCAAAGAAGAGTTGGCTACCCGAAGAGCAGCAGCTGGGAGACTTTTTCAAGCCATAAATCGAGGATTCCTCAGCAAAAGAAAAGTTGGTAAGAAGACGAAGATGGTTGTATACCGCTCCACCTATGTTCCAGTCTTGACGTATGGATGCGAGTCATGGGCAATGACTACAACCCACAAAAGACAGATCCAAACCTCAGAAATGAGGTATGTGAGGAAGGTGGTTGAAATAACAAGAATAGACTTGGTCCGCAACCAAATGATACGTCAAGGTCTAAAAACCCAACCCCTGCAGACCCAAGTAGAACAGTCCCAACTGAGATGGTTTGGCCATGTCTGCAGAATGGGAGAAGATCGGCTACCATGGCAAGCATGGGAAACTTAGAGCCAGGGATCCAGACCTCCAGAACGATCCAACGTCCGCTGGGAGGACAACATTAAGCAATCTTTGAAGGACTGAGGACTAGAATGGAACCAAGGCAGGAGGAAGACAGCGGATAGAATAGTATGGCGCTCTCTCTCTTACAAACCTCTACACCTCACGGTAGAAGCGGAACGACTAAGTAAGTAATAAAGGCCTAGAAAGTGCTAACTTAAAATTGTTTGCCTTCATATTGTAGTGAAACATTTTATATTCATAAATTGCACTATAAAATAAAAGAAGCCAGAGGGAATGGAAGCTTTTTACAGTCATAAGAAGTATGAAATCCACTGCCTTTGGGCATTTTAACATGCAATATTCTTTGACAACAGGAACAATCGAAGAAGGCTGAGAACGAAAGCGAGAGAGAGAGAGAGAGAGAGAGAGAGCGAAAGAGGGAGAGAGAGTGAGTGAGTAAGAATACCCTAGACAATTTGACATCATGGCATGGAAAGAAGTCAACACCTGAAATGATAAATAGTATTTGAAACAGGAAGTTGAGGAGAAATGTAATCACCTACGCCACCAGACATGGAACTTAAAGAAGGAGACCCATTATAATTAGTAGCCAGCTACGACATTGTTAGTCTGGCAATGGTCTACAGTGATAGTGTTTGTCTCTGTCAAATATACAACTAGATTTGTTTTGCTTTTTTTCAACATCGAATAGATAAGGTTAAATAATAAATACAACAGGAGTATAGCACATGCCTCGAGTAGTTCTCATGGGTTTCTGAGGAGATAAATAAAGAATAGGCATACAGCCCTTTCTTCCATGCCGTACGCCTCGTACTATAATTAGGTTGTCCATTGGGTTCGAAACCTCATTATGTAAGACAAATTGGTACAGAAACAACTGAAGTGAGAGCATGTGAATGTTTAGTGCAGGCTTCCTGCAAGGTGACTGCTTGCAGTGGTGGCTCCAAAAGGAAGAGGATGACGAGGTTGATGTTGATGTTGTTTTGGATGTTGATGTGGATGCTGTTGTGGATGCTGTTGTGGATGTTGATGTGGACGTTAATGTTGATGTGGATGTTGGTGTTGATGAGGATGTTGATGTGGATGTTGATGTGGGTGTGGATGCTGATGTAGATATTGATGTTGATGTGGGTGTGGATAATGATGTAGATGTAAATGGTGATGATGATGTAGATCTGGATGTTCATGTGGGGGTGGATGTTCCTGTGGGTGTAGATATGGATGTGGATGTTGATGATGTAGGTGTGGATGTAGGTGTGTATGTTGGTGTGGGTTTGGGTATTGATGTGGATGTTGATGTTGATTTTGTTGTTGATGGTCTTGTGGGTGTCGATGTGGAAGTTGATGTGGATGTTGATGGTGTTGTGGGTGTGGATGTTGATGTGGATGTTGATGTGGGTGTGGATGTACATGTCGATGCGGAAGTTGATGTGGATATGGATGCTGATGTTAATGTTAATATGGATGTTGATGTTAAGATGGATGTTGATGTGGATGCCGATGTGAATGTTAATATGGATGTGGATGCTGATGTGGATGCTAATGTGGATGCTGATGTTAATGTGGATGTCTATGTAGATGTGGATGGGGATGGGATACTGATGTTGATTTTAATGACGATGACGATAAAATATAGCTCTAATAAAAAATACCGACAGTTTTGTGACAATGGAAAGTGGAGGGCAAATGACGCAGAGAACGACAGAAAAGTAACTCATGGGATGACATGGCACGATATTTGATATAACAACGCGGATCCGAAATACCGGTACTCTAAAAAACATAGACTGATTCGGAAAAAAATGGTCATGTAACCACTCAACATAAAACATTGTTAAAGAAGGCACAGTACATATAATTACAGAGGTTACAGACAACATAATAAATATATACGATAAATATAGAGTGGTTCAACCTTCTGTATTCGCCACTGTTATTTACATAATATTCAGACGTATCTCTCTGTAATAGTGAACAGCCGGAAAAGCAACGAATGATGCAAAATATAAAAATAGATTGCCGGAGGTAGTTTTCTGGTTTACAATTATGCAAAAAAGAAGATCGGCTACCACGACAAGCATGGGAAACAAAGAGCCAGGGATTCAGACCCCCAGGACGACCCAGAGTCCGCTGGGAACAAAATATTAGAAATCTTTGAAGGACCGAGGACTAGAATGGGACCAGGCCAGGAGGATAACATTGAAGAAAGAATTCAAAACTAGTACAAGTGAGAGACAGATTATAATAACATTTAATGTGTAACTGTGTTTTTTAAAGGAACAAGAGCATAGAGGGAAGAGTGATACTGATAACACTAGTCAACAAATTTTCAAAAGTTTTTTGTACCAGAAATTAAATATACCATTTCTTATTGATTTTGACATGCTGATTTCAAATATCATAATGAAATTCACCAATTGGCTCTGGGTTTTTTTTAAATGATGAATTTACATAACAGTAATACAAATAATGTATGCTTGTTTAATTCTCTGGGGTGAACAGCTAAACTTTCTACTTTAGCATTATAAAAATTGTGTTTACATACTCAATTAATTGATATTTCAACATAAAATGATAGAAAAAATATAAACATTATTTAAAGTTCACATATCATGTTTTAAAAAGGCACATTTGAACCCATTCCGTCATTATTCAGTCGCTGTTCGAGCTCTCTTTGCTTGCTTCTTGTAGTCAATCGATGAGGTGTCTCTTGTCACAGTCCAACAGTAATCAGCAAGCATTAAAGGGCTCCAATTGCCTTGATACCTTGTCTCCATAGCAGCAATGTCCTGGTGAAATCGTTCACCATGCTCATCAATGACCGCTCCACAGTTTGACGTAAAGAAATCCAGATGAGAATCCAGAAAATGAATTTTCAAAGACATGTTGCAGCCAAGACTCTTATACTTCAGAAGGAGATTTTCTACAATTTCATTGTAATTATCAGATCTGTTGTTTCCAAGAAAATTGTCCACCACTGACTTAAATGCTAGCCATGCTGCTTTTTCCTTGCCATGCAACACGTAAAGAAACTCGTCATCATGAAGAAGTTTTCAAATTTGCGGACCAACAAATACTCCCTCTCTTATTTTAGCTTCACTCAGTCTTGGAAATTTTCTGATGAGGTATTTGAAAGCCTCATCTGTTTTCTCCATTGCCTTGACACAGTTTTTCATGAGACCCAGCTTAATGTGCAAGGTGGCAACAAAATCTTGCTGGTGTCGACAAGTGCTGGGTTCTCAACGTTCTTACTGCCAGGCTGCAATGACTGCCTGATTGGCCAATGTCTTCTGATGTAATGGTCACTTCGTGCACGGCTATCCCACTCACAGAGAAAGCAACAGTACTTGGTGTATCCACCGTATAGTCCAAGCAAAAGAGCGACCACTTTTAAGTCACCGCAAAGTGACCAATGATGATGATCGTAGTTTATACACTTCAAAAGCTGCTTAATGTTTTCATAAGTTTCTTTCATATGAACTGCGTGACCAACTGGAATTGACGGTAACACATTACCATTATTCAACAAAACAGCTTTAAGACTCGTCTTGGATGAATCAATGAAAATCCTCCACTCTTCCGGTATGTAATTGATTTTGAGGGCTGCCATTAAACCAGAAATGTTGTGGCACGCAGAAAGGTCACCCTCTTTGAAAAAGAATGTAATAAGCGGCTTCTGGCGGTTCCTATACACAGAAATTGTAACATCTTCTGCCAGGAGATTTCACTGTTGCAATCTGGAACCCAAAAGCTCCGCCTTGTTCTTCGGTAAATTCAGATCTCTTACAAGATCATTCAGTTCACCTTGGGTTATTAAGTGTGGTTTAGTGGATGTAGTTTGCTCAAAATCTGGGTCGCTTGAGGTTGATGGTTCAGGACCATCAATGTCCTCTTCTTCATCAGTGGAAGCAGCTGAAAATAATTCTGGTACTTTGGGAACTGGTAGGTCATCGCCATGTGGTACCAGACGTATTGCAGAGGGGATGTTTGGGTATTTTAGAGTCCATTTTTTCTTCTTTGATATGCCTTTCCCTATTGGTGGGACCATGCAAAAGTAACAGTTGTTGAGATGATCAGTGGGCTCTCTCCAAATCATTGGGACTGCAAAAGGCATAGCTTGCCTTTTGCCAGTCAACCATAGTTTAAGATGTGCTGCAAACTAGTAGCATATATCTTGAAAACTAGAGCCAATCAACATTTTTTAATGTCATTTTCGTTTTCAGCACACCAAAATTAGTTAAGATCAGCTAATTTTATTTCTGGTACATTTTGGTTGTTGACTAGTGTAATTAAATTAAAATTCAGTGTGTGTGTATATATATATATATATATATATATATATATATATATATATATATATATATATATATATATATATATATACATATATACATATATACATATATACATACATACATACATACATACATACATACATACATACATACATACATACATACATACATACATACATACATACATACATATATACATATATACATATATATATATACATATATATATATACATATATATATATGTATATATATATATGTATATATATATATATATATATATATATATATATACATATATACATATATATATATATATATATATATACACACAGTATATATATATACAGTATATATAAAAATATATATATAAATATATATATATATATACAGTATCTATCTATCTATCTATCTATCTATCTATCTATCTATCTATCTATCTATCTATCTATCTATCTATCTATCTATCTATCTATCTATCTATTTATCTATCTCTCTCTCTCTCTATCTATCTATCTATCTATCTATCTATCATCTATCTATCTATCTATCTATCTATTTATCTATCTATCTATATATATATAGTGTAAATGAACGATCTTTTTATTTGTAATTTATTTTTAATCCTATCTTGAGTTTTCAAAAGAAGATAAAAAAAGATAATGTACATAAATAAAAGTACTAATTGTATCCCAGGTGTGGCAAAATTTGGTACCACTTGCTTTGTTTGGGAAAAAATGTGTAACGCGACACAGAGCGATAAGGGTAAAATGACAGCTTGATGGGTCTTGCTTTGGAGTTGACGCCTAAGCCGAATAGCATTGTGAAAGTGTAGGAA
>JAMPIV010013057.1:0-106803 GCA_024509875.1 Oreohelix idahoensis | reverse complement strand
AACCATCAGTGATCAAGGTAAGCAGCCAACGTACTAAGTATTCTGCTAATCGGAAGAGAAAGCAGAAGCAAGGGGATTGTCCGTAAAGGAAATTCAGTGTTGGGGGGGGGAAATCAGCTTTTAGGATCACAAACGCTTCTACTCGACAGGGGGGGTTCTTAGAGGGCACTCGAGGCTTCGCAAATGTGAACTCACGTATCTGGCCGACAACATTTTGTGATCCTTAAACTAAGTTAAAAACATCTATTCGATGCGCGTTTCAAAGAGCCCCCCAGCTGATTAATTCAGCCGGAAAAAATTTCCCTCTCTATTATTATATAGCTTCTTTATTTAGGGAGCCGCGCTAAGCGTAGAGGTTTACCACACTACCTGTGCCTGACTCGGGTAGACCCCAGGTGATCAATCCCGGGCAAGAACATTATGAAGATTATTACGTTTGAGCCGGTATATGGACCTGGGATAACTCGAGCCCTGGCGAGTATATTTGAAGGAGTGTAGTCGACCACAGGGACTGCGGCTCCTGAGCCGAACCATCTCTAATGAGTACCTCCGAAATCGCGTGCGGAAAAAAAATAATAATATATATATATTATATATATATATATTGCTCTGTTTAAGTTGTATTTAAGAAATTGTCTGAGACATAGGGATGTAGTACATCAAAATGATTAAATAAACTTTAGATTTAGTTATTACACAAGTAGCAAATTTAATAAGCTCAGTTATGTTTTAAGAGTCACAAAAAAATGAATAATTCCTTATAGATAAAATTATCGTTCATCGTTGGGTGATGTTATGGGCGTGAAAAATTAGATAGTTCACTTGGCAGCTTTGTATGTTTCTACTTAGCTGCCAATGAATTTCTGCTCCAGCCTGATGTTTGGGTCTTTGTAGAATGGATGACTGGATCACACTTGCCACTGGGTCAAGTTTGAAAGAGTTGTAGCACGTTCCAAGAAATGCCAGGGAGTAACAACCAAGCTGCCCCACGTCTTTAAGACCCATCTGATGATGGTGTCTATCGTCAACTTCAGGCCACTTATACCCTCAACACTTGTCCCAGAGATAGTACCCTCAAACTGGTACTACCAATCCAAAATTGACTTTGGGATCACAGACAGACTGCTGGCTCAGAGAAATAGCTAAGGCACCTTTTGAAGATGCATCTTACACGTGTTTCTGGGTGTTGTTACTTTACAGTAAGTTCCCACTTTGGACACTGTTTTCAGATTACTCAGATTCCGGTTTGTCCTTGTTAATAATGGTAGAGTTCTCCTGTGCTTTAAGTCCTCAAGAGGCTCAAGCAAGTCCGGTCCGATAAATGGTTTCTGATTCATATCTTAACTCCAGCTGGTTCTAGTTGTCTCGTGACGAGTACAATTTTCACAGTCAAAAAACAGTGTTTTCAACTGACTGAAGAGTCAGGTTATATTGCAACTTTCGTCCAACGCACGTTGTTTGTTACTGATTTAGGGGGGGGTAGGGTCCCCAATCAGGAATTTTTGTTCTTCCTATGTTTCGAATGCCATCAAGTCGTTTCAAAAACCTGTATGTTTTTAGTGGGGTAATTCAAAATATTTCCACTAAATGAAATTTTCTGTGCGTTAATGCAAAAGGTCATGTCCAAATATTTTTTTTATGGAAGTGAAATTTTCGTACTATTCTCGTCAGTGATTACAGATAACTTCTTTACTTTTGTATCTCAAGAAGTATCTTCGTAATGAGTCGTACAGGAAGCGATTATGTCATGTCGAGTCTGCTGAATGCTTGCCAGCAGGTCTATAATTTATCGCCTAGCACTCCAAGTAAACACAGTTCGTCGTATACCATCTGTACGAGAAAGTCACACTCGCCTTATCAGCGATTAAAACAAATTCGCTGGGCAATTTTTCGTGGGAAACAGACGATCTGGTATACGAGAATTATTTGTCACAGGATTGTCGATTAATGTTGCATTATCCACGGGCCTACTCCCAACAAGGTCAAGCGGCAAACAAACACGGACGACTTATTACTGTCGGGGTGTGGTACGATGATTTGAAAATAGCTAATATTCTTGCTTGATAGCAGAGAAAGAAATGTGCCGACCACGGAAAAATTGCACATAATCAGTGCGCACAACAAATATAACTGAATACAGCCGGAGAGGACAAGAGATCGGCCCAAAAAATTATGCGACAACGGTGCAGTAAGCGCATTTTTCCGAACAAATGGCGGGATTTAAAAAAAAAGGGGAAAACTGTTCGTTACATGACGTTTTTCACAAAGACAATGGTGCAGATAGTGCTCGAGTTTATGTACGTCCGCCCTGAGTGTTGAAAGCCGGAAGTGCATATAGTGGTCAGTTTAGCTTTGGTTCCATTTATTCCCCAATGGCTTCTGCAATTTCCCTATTATTGCTTCTATAATTAGTCTGGGTCGTCTTAGGTATATCCTTTAGCGGTATGGCAGCTTGCGACACTGACATACCCAAACATGCAAGTGGGAGTTTTAACTCTCCTGGTTAGGTTCAACAAGCTGGACTGGTCGGGTTGTGGGTAGGGGTTCCCCCGTACAAAAGCTTTTGTTTTAAACCCTGGGGTCCCTCCAGTTTTTTGGGGGGGATTTTTAGCATATGTGGCCCCTTATGACACCCCATGTCTATGGTTAAAAAAAAAATTAAATGAAGTTACGGAAACAACAATCAAATTGAAAAAACAATTCTTTGCTGCGGCTATGGACATTCGGAGGTCTGTGGGGGCTCGTAAAAATGAAACTGTTCAGTGGTTTGAAAGCCGAAAGGAAGCCACTGAACATGAAAATAACGGATGTCCCCCCCCCCCTGACCGCAAAAAAACATAGGAAATATACAAAGAAATAATAGGAAAATTAGGATTTTGGAATGTCAGGACAATGTAAACGAACAGGTAAAACTAAGACCAGGTCACACGTGCAAATAATGAGAAAACTATAGGTTAGCCACATCCCTGGGGATAATTAGCGAGAAGCAGAGAATGGACAGGGGCAGAGGAAAAAAGTTTTTTTTTGTTTAAAAAACAGCAACATGTAGAAGAAACAGTACTTAGTTGATGCGCTTTACTGGGGAAGAGAGAGAAAAGGTACAAAAGACAGAGAAGTGGGGAAAAGTGGCCCCCGGTATTCTACTACAGAAAGGGATAGAAATGGACATTACTGGGGAAAAAGGAAAACCCCGAATTCCCAACAACAGAAACCTGAACGATTTATTGAGAGTGCGATTGAGAGATACACTGACTGACAGGGGCACATACAAACAATACAATGCTACCCACCAACGAATGATACGAAAGGAGCGTCGACATATGCTACGCACCAACCATAACTGAGTAATAGAAGAAATATAAGGATGGTTCCGAGAGGAACAAACTAGCGCATATATTGAATCTAGTTATACATTAACTAGCGGAACCTATAATGCAGTCGAAAGTGTGAAGGTTCATGCACTTAGACACTATACCCTGAGTGCTCAATGAAAGGATAATCAAACTCTTTCGGTGTGCGGAGGTAGGGGTAACGTAAATGGTGTGGAACATTGTATAGCTATGTCCCTTTCGGTAATGCCATTAACATAGTTGGTCATTGGGATAACAACTTTTCACCCAACAGTAATGAAATTCAGCATCACCGTAAGTTAACATGGGCTGCAACATAACCAACATGGTCGAGGGACCAGTACAAACGGGCGCACTAGACCAAACATCATCTAACGAAAAATCAAAGAATGGAGACCTGCGAAGCATTGACAGTCCAGCCCTACCGAAAACTTGTTTCATTGTCGTGCTGTCTGTACAGATTTGCCTGAAAAGGATCCCTTTTTGGTGGGGTATGTGATCCCCCATTTGGTAGAGATCACGTTTTTTAAGTGGCGATTATACATATCAAAACTGAAAGTGAAATTCCGAGACAGAGGACTGGATCACAACTGTAACATGGAATCAGACCCAACAAAATGGAAAGGGTTGAGACCCCAACCATAGAACACCAGAAACCACGGGAATCATTTTAAAGCAACCACATGACAAATGTAGACCTTTTAATGAGCCCCTATTGATAGACCGCAATCATGGGAGACACTGGAAGTCAACACCAAAACATTACACAGCGCCGACACATGGCGGTTGAAGGTCAAGAAGATAGTGTGTGCAGGACCGGCTTTGGTTTGGGGAGGGATCAGAATTTCAATTCACCATTATTGAACAATATATTAGGCGAAAATATGCAAAATCATGCTTAGGATTCCAGGTAAGGAAGCAAAACTGTGAAAGTGAAACACCATAAATGCTAGAAGCAAGGGCACAAAACGTATGATCTGTAAAGGGAAATGCGAAAAGAAAGAAATTAACTCTGATAAAAACTTAGAACAGGGATAAAAGGGGGATGACCCAGTCAAAGAAAAAAAAAATATGAAGGACCACCACCCCCCTTGAACCCCCAAGAAAAGCCTTCGAGAGTTGAGCTTTTTTTTTTGCGGATCAGGTATCAATTCGTCGATTAGCCTAACGGAGAAATTATTCAATACTCCGCTCCCCCCCAAGATAGCCCAGGAATGAAAAGGGGACGAATTTGAACTGATGATTAATAAGTACCAAAAATTTTTTTTTATTCAACACCAATTTTTTTTCCTCAAACAATATATTAAAGGAAAAAGTAAAGCCCAGCAAAAAATCATTTGGCTTTTTTTTTAGGAAACCCCAAAATTCCCAGAAAGGAAGAAACAAGCAAGACTAGGACTTTAAACCTCACCATGAATCACTAACACCATCCAGACCCACCATTCCAGACGCCCGAAAAGCCCCCCCTGAAAAAAAGAAAAAAAAAAAATACAGAATCCCGACAAGTCCCCCCCCAGGGTTTAAAGGCCCAAAAAACTATAATAGCGAACAGTAATTCAGTACAAAGTCAACTGGGACAGGGAAGTATAACGCCAAACCCGAGCCAAACAAAAGGAATTTCCTAGACGATCTTGCAAAACAGGCAGAAAAGAGGCCCAGCAACTGAGAAAAAAATTAAACAAAGCACAGTAAAAATACAAAAATAAACTAAATTCATCAGCGGAAAACAAGGGTGCAAACAATATTACATTAGTAAAGAGAAAAAATAAGCAAGGAAAAAAATCTCATCCCCAAGACAGCAGAGGGGGGGAACAGGAAAAGAACAAGATGGGCAGAGCACTTTTTCAGGGAGAAACTCTGAAACAAAGGAAATACCAGAAGACAAACAATTGAATGTTTTTTTTCCTGAGGCTGAAAACGATCTAGATGTAAATACAGACATTCCACGAAAAGAAGAAATCATCACAGCAATCAAAGGGTTAAAGAACGGAAAAGCTCCTGGCCATGATAACTTAAATGCAGAGCTATTTAAGACAGACCCTGAGCTAGCAGCAGAACTATTAAACCACTATTTGCACAAGTGTGGAAAACGGGGACAACACCATCAGAGTGTAACACATGAATAATTGTCAAATTGCCCAAGAAGGGAGATCTTGCAGACTGCAATAATTGGAGAGGAATCACTCTTCTCTCAGTTCCCAGCAAAATACTAGGCAGGATAATTATACAGAGAATTTCAAAGGCAGTAGACTACAAACTGAGGAAAGAACAAGCAGGATTTAGAAAGAACAGAAGATGTTAGACCATATATTCACTCTCAGGAACATTATAGAGCAGTGCTCAGAATGGCAAAGACAGCTTTACATAAATTTTGTTGATTTTGAAAAGGCTTTTGACAGCATACATAGGGACAGTTTATGGAAAATACTGAGGGCTTATGGAATTCCAAGCTGCAAAGTGTCAATCATAAAAAGCCTCTATGCCAACTTTACGTGTAGTGTTGGGCAGAGCAACCTAACCTTCGAGGTGAAGACAGGAGTACGACAGGGATGCCCCTTATCAACCACTCTATTTTAACAGTCATAGACTGGGTGATGCGCCAGACAACAGAGGGCAGTCCAAGAGGAATAAGATGGACTACATTTTCAACATTGGAAGATCTGGAATATGCAGATGACATTGCACTGCTGGCACATTCACATCAACACATCCAGGAAAAAACGGATAGACTTAATAAATTTAGCCAGCAGGTGGGCTTGAACATCAATTTAAAGAAGTCTGAGGTCATGACGCTCAATGTGAGCAACCCTGAGCCCATATCAGTAAGGAATCAGCAACTGGTACAGACAGATACCTTCACATACCTAGGAACATAGTAACACCAGACGGTGGGGCAGGCAAAGACATCAACATCAGAATGAATAAGGCAAGAACAGCCTTCTTTAGCCTAAATAACATCTGGAAGTCCTCCCAATACAGCACAAGCACAAAATTAAGATTATACCAGAGTTGCGTGCTTTCTGTGCTTCTCTATGGTGCGGGATGCTGGAGAGTCACAGAGAAGGAAATGTCAAAATTGTCCTCTTTTCACACAACATGCCTAAGAAAAATTCACCGAATCTTTTTGGCCGAATACCATCACCAACCAAGATCTGCTTACTCGTAGCAAGCAAGAGGACATGCAACCATCATAGCTGGCAGACGCTGGAGCTGGGTTGGTCATGTCCTCAGAAGAGACCCCGATGCCATCACAAGAACAGCTATGCTTTGGACCCCTGAAGGAAAGCGAAAGAGAGGCCGACCAAAAACAACTTGGCGGAGGACTGTGAACCAGAGGCTAAATATACAATTAAAGCTTGTTTACATTTGACAATTAATAATATTCAAAATACTTGATGTGATACTCGGGCAAGCATTTACAAAAAGATGAGTTTTTTGACCTGGGAAGTATCTGTCAAAAGTGTGATAGTCCCCGTGTCAGATACTGCCGTAGGGAAGTAGAGTGTTTGGAGACTTCCATTATACAAAATTCCAGCCATTGAGAGTTGAGGGGACCAGTTCTCTTCCTCACGAAAGCCGCGATAGCGCAGTGGTAGTGTACGTTTTCCTCAACATCAGAATGAATAAGGCAGAACAGCCTTCTTTAGCCTAAATAACATCTGGAAGTCCTCCCAATACAGCACAAATCAACATAAATTAAATTAACCAAGTTGCGTCTTTTCTGTGCTTTCTCTATGGTTGTCGGAATGCTTGGAAAGAGTCCCACAGAGAAGGAAATGTCAAAATTGTCCTCTTTTCACACAACATGCCTAAGAAAAATTCACCGAATCTTTTGGCCGAATACCATCACCAACCAAGATCTGCTTACTCGTAGCAAGCAAGAGGACATGCACACCATCATAGCTGGCAGACGCTGGAGCTGGGTTGGTCATGTCCTCAGAAGAGACCCCGATGCCATCACAAGAACATCTATGCTTTGGACCCCTGAAGGAAAGCGAAAGAGAGGCCGACCAAAAACAACTTGGCGGAGGACTGTGGAGGCTGAGATGCAAAGAATGAACCAGAGTTGGGGCACTGTACGAAGGATGGCCACCGACCGTGCAAAGTGGAATCTATTTGTTGTTGCCCTACAAGACGCCACTAGGCGTGATGGCCACTGACTGCTTTGACGGTCGGTGGTTAAGGATCGAAGAAGAAGAAAGAGTCACTTTAGGGTACTTATCGTGGTTACGTTAGGGGAGATCGTGGCTAAGACCACTGTCTACGAGAGTAACTGTTTTTGTGATGACCTAGTTTGGGTAAGAGATAATTGTAACGTATTACTCTTCGCATACCCGTAGCTAGGCCGGCGGTGTCGTTCGAATGGTCCTGAGTTCGATTCCCGGTAAGCCTATCATCTTCTGTTGTTTTTCCGTTGTCTAGTCTTCTACCTACTTTATTTCTTCTTACGAGTACCTGATACATACCTTTGTGAATTTATAAATTATTTGTGCATGTTAAGAATGTAATGTTGTTTACTGATTAGCATAAGAAAGGAATCATATAAAGTAATGCTCACACTTTCTGTCGTAAGTTGAGAATGTTTGTTTTTTTTGTCTTCCCAATTGACGCACCATATTGCTGTGTTTTTTTTTTTTTTTTTTAACAGTATCTTTTGTCTTTTTTATTTATACAAAATATTGTAAAACTGTCCAACTTTTATGTTCTTGTTATTCCCGAAGTTTCTGAGATATTTTTACTGATGACATAGATTTGAACAGGTATTTACAATTTGTACACATTAAAAAGACCATTAGGTGGTGAAGCCTTTGAAAACCGTAATGTTGTAATATATATTGTAAAAAAGTAGCCTCTAAAGCACTATACGTAGGGGAGTGAAGTGTTAGAGACTTCACTTTACTAAGTCTTAAGACTTAATGAAGTGGTGTGATGGGTTCCCTTCTTCGCTGCCATTACCTTCTCTGACTCAATAGCAGCGTCAGGTACCCATTTACAGAAATGAGGTAGACTAGAGCGTGACGCTACCAAAATTCAACCCTGTGTGTTTTGCCTTGAGACGCCAAACGACCTATGACCACTCTGCCCACTCGAAGGTCAGTAAAATATGTGGGGAAAGGAAACAATTAAGAAAGACCAGGGGGAACTATCCTCACAAAAAAGCTACCTGGATGTTAAATTTAGATGAGACAGTAAATAATCAACTGTGGAGTAAAACTAATGTAATGACTGTTTTCGAAATGTTTGTTATGTGCTTAACGAATAGAGACAAAATGTTATGTGTGAGAGAGACAGAGAGAGGAGAGAGAGAGAGAGAGAGAGAGAGAGAGAGAGAGAGAGAGAGAGAGAGAGAGAGAGAGAGAGAGAGAGAGAGAACGATCGATTGAAAGAGTTGTGTTGAGAAAAAAATACGAACGAACGAAAATCTATATTTATAAAAGATAAAGAAAAGAGACATGAAAAGAGATGACATGCTTCTTTCTATTCTTTCTCCCAGAGCGGTCGACAGGCAGAGTGGTTAGAGTACTTGCCTTTCGGGGCAAATTTACTGGGTTTGAAACCTTATATCGTCCTCCATCCCATCCTACCAGACGTAATTCGGGTACGTGACTGTGCTGTAAAATAAGGGAAGGACCCGATCACTCCACCTCTTAAAAGCTGAAGCTTAGTATAATGAGCGGTCTCTTGATAACTTTGCTTCCGCTACAGCACCATGGGACCACCTTTACGTTCTGTCATCAATAACCGATTAATAAATGTTAAGGACCGTATCAGTGAATGCTAGCAGAATATTATATGACTAAATAATAACTTTTGATATTAACGTTAAAAAGAAACGAAAAAAAATTTGTGTAGTTTTAGAATTGAAGGATTCTACAAAAGTACGGAACTCTTCTGGGGTTAACCCTTCGTCTTCCACATTCACAAACAGTGAAGGGTAAACCCACGTTTTTTGTAGTATCGTTCAAAAAGCAGAGGATGACACATTTCACACTAAATTGATAGGTTATGTTTTTTAACAAAAGAAAGTGCAGGTAAAACGCAAATAAGGAGTTTCCAAAACATTCGTTTTTTTCGAAAGTCTCTAACACCTCAGTTCCCTACGGCAATATCTGGTTTGGGATTACCTTTACTGGGTGTTTTTTTTTCAGTCCCCCTCTTCCTTCAGGTTTTTTTTTTTTTATTGGCCTTTTCTTGCAGTGCAGTTATAGGGTTTCTTCACAAAGAAATGTTTTAAAATTGTTCTCTCCAAGGCAGTTTTGTAGCGTAGGTTGTACTCAGCTACCAAATATAACAAAACAAGAGTACCATAAGCATTCGGAATAAAATCAGACTGAGAGAGAAAGAGAATGATATAATAATATCGATTTAGAACACGGTCTGTTTAAAAATAAAAAAAAAAAAAGAATCCCAACCACCTTATCCAGTACCAGCTTCAACAGTAGCTTTCAACATGGCCAGAAACGTCCCTCGGTGACATCACGGCTCAAATTGGTTATGATTTACCCTGGAAGAATAAGAGCCCGCTAGACGGGATGGCCATCTAATGCCTGTCTATAGGCAACACTTTATGTTTCCATGCCGGGGGATAACACGACTTATTAAGGTTAGCGGTGGAACGGCTGACTCGATAGAGACACCAACTTCTGTCGTCTGCTATCCAGAATATGCCGGAGTATCAGAGCTTCATCATAAAATGCAAATATAAAGACTATTAGGCCGCCGATACGAATCCTGAAGAAGTTTTGATAATCTGAAGAATTGGGTGTTGGCTTCTCCATGAAAATGCCTTTTTTGTGTGTGACGAGTGTGGGTCTAGGGTGAATGCGTTTTAGATTTGTATTTTTTTTTGTGATGAGCATGTCGTGGATTTCTTTTTTTTTTTTTGAGGATGTAAATCGAATACTGGTTCAAACATCAGTTTTGGTTACTTATTGGTCGCATCTTAGATACCGCGGGTAAAAGGAGAGAGGATTAATTGTTTGGTGACAAAAAAAAAAAAGTCAGAAAAGCACTTAATAAAACAACTGCAGGGAATACTGAAAGGGGGGCCAGAAAAAGCACGTGAGAAGAGAACTGAGGCAGAAATGAAAGGTTTGAGGAAGACATGGCAAGACCTTTAGCTGATAGCACGTGACAGAAGACTTGGCATGAATGTGTAGAAGGTCCATGCTCCAAGGGAAATGGCTGAAGAGTAATGAATAATAAACGAGTGAATAAACGAATGAATGGGTGTATAAATGAAATGGTACTAAATGGGTGTATAAATTAATGACTAAATGGGTGTATAAATGAATGAGTAAAATGGGTGTATAATGAATGAGTAAATGGGTGTTATAAATGAATGAGTAAATGGTGTATAAAATGAATGACTAAATGGGTGTATAAATGAATGACTATAATGGGTGGTATAAATGAATGACTAAATGGGTGTATAAATGAATGACTAAATGGGTGTATAAATGAATGAGTAAATCAGTGAATGAACAAAGAGTACATGGACGTGTCGTTGAGATGGCTTATTTACTCCTGTGCTCATGGTGTTTTAAACTTTAGACTAGGGTCTTTGTTTTTAAAACCACTTTCCTTAGAGATCGTTATATATTTGTCGCGTTTGAAATCGTTGACGCTCAGAATCTCTAGCTCCTCTCATCGTAGCAGAGGTGAAACTTTGCACGCAGCTTTCTGTATGTTACACTTTAACTTAAGCTTCAAGTTTTTACCGGCATTGATCCAGGTAATTTAATGTAATAATTTTTTTTTTTTTTTTTCTCTATAACCAGCGGCACTCGAGCTTTCCAGCTCTTTCGGCCCAATGACATGTCATTGCGAGGCTGGGGGGTCAGTGGACTTTCCTTCCAACCCGGTCAGGAGCTTCGCTCCTTCCCATCCACACGGGATTTATGTGCAGGAGCCGTTCAGGTTATTCAGTCAAATTTCCGGTCGTAAACATTTCTTCAACGCCGACGGCCGGGTTTGAACCATGAACACCTGGTCGCCAGTACAACGTCGTAGCCATTACACCAGCGCGGCTCCCAATGTAATAATTATTATACAATGTAAATAAGGAAGAAATAACTTCATTAATTAATAAAGGTTTTATGGTTAGAAAAATAGTGCCACTGCGAATACAGATTGTGGTTTCATACTCGAAGAAGGGAGCAGCGCTGGCGTAATGGTTACCACACTGCGCTGGCGATCGGGTTATCCAGTTCGAGCCCTGGCGAGAACATTTGAAAGCAGTGTCGTCGACCGGGACTTGGACTGGAAAAAAAAATATTCAGTTATGACTTGGATTGGTCTGGTTGTAAGGACCATCTTCAATACACACGGATACCTCCCTCAGTGCTCCAATCTCCTCCCTTAGATCACACAAAGAGGATCTCAGTAAATTAATATGAAATTAATATGAAACAAATATAAAGGTATGTTATCAGCCACTCATGTCTGTTGTTTTTCTGTTGTCTGGTGTTCTACTTCTTTATTTCCTGCGAGTGCCTGATAACATACCTTTATATTTGTTTCATATTAATTTACTGTTTACAGGCCTCAGGTTTCCCTCCCTTATTTGTAATAAAAGAGGATCTCAGCAGCAGAATGCACGAACTCTGTTAGCACCGTTGAGGATCCCAGTGTGTGTACACTGAAATCACACATTCTATAAATATTTTGTGGTGGGTAGGTTTCCTAATTTTTTCAATTTTGCCAGAGCAGCGGGCCGTATGGCTTACACTTTACGATTTCCAACTGCCGACTGATTTTTAAACGTGCGCAACTTGCATACAGGACATCCTATTTTTTTCGCCCGTATCCGTGAATTCCAGGCATCTGATCTCACTATCTAGGATATCAGGGGGGAGTATGACATCATTAGGAACCACTGGTTGTGACAAAAATTTCCATAAATTATTCACTGTACTGGGAGCGAACCCCTGTACCTTTAGAATTAGAGTTGGACCTCTTAGCCACTCCAATCCTAGGTTATGACTTAAAATTATAAAGAAAGTAAAGGGCAAAACACGTGTTATGGATTCACCTTTATTAGTGTTACCAAAATGTAATAAAGCAACACATTAATATTCCATACGTTTTATTTCTTTGAATAAAAGTGGATGTCCAGTTATCATTAATCAGTCATTCTTATATCGTTATAAATTTTCAACATTCCGCCCTCACAACAGATCACAAAATGTTACAACAGCTTTAGAAATCTCAAAACAAAGTACAGTTCAGCGTCGAGTAGGGTTGTTTTCCTCTAACAGTTGCGATTCATTTTTATTGTCTGGCCATTTAATTTAATGTTTATGGGAATGTTTTGTATGTTATGCCAGTGTCGCTCTGGACACGCCAGCAGGGGTTTCTGTCATAACGGCAGAGCAGTCTTTTCTTGAGACCAAACCCCTCTGCCATTGTTCATCAAATAGGATGAGTTTACAGAGGAAGTCATCTCAGTTGTAATCGTTTGCTATCGTTCTTTGCCGGAGAGACTTCACTATCCTTGACAAATAGGCGTATTATAGTGAACACTCGCTAAAGCAACCGACACCTTTGCATCTGTGTTGAAAGGAACTGTCTCTGCTTTAGGAGAGATACATTTTAATGAGTTAAACTTTACACTCAAGTTATTAATCGTGTTAGAAAAAAGGTTAGCAGAGTTAAAATATACAAGGGGATTGACAAAAGTCTTGGGCCTGACCATGAAGGAGTCACAGGAGGAAGATGAAACTTGGCACATTTAAAGTTCATCATATTTGCACTGAATGTGTGAAGTACGCGTTTGTTTCTTCAATGGGTTTTACCGCTACGGTGCACGGCGCAATGTACCCTATTGACCGGATCTGCTGCTCCAAAGATTTGACAAAACAATGGAAAAGAAGGAGGCCAGAGCTGTGATAAAATCTCTGATGTTTCAGGGAAAAATACCTACATTTTTTGGAGACCATGGTGACAGTAGATGAGACTTGGGTACACTATTATGACCCCTGGTTTAGTTTGAAAAATAGGGTGTTCTACTCCCAAGGTTTTTTCAAGGTCAAGTAGAGATGGCAGAAGTGTGTCAATTCATATGGTGGCTATATTGAAAAGGAATAAACACTATACAAAATTTCAGCTCTCTGTGACATGTCCTTCATGGTCAGGCCCAAGACTTATGTCAATCCCCTTGTATTTCAAGAACAGAAAGTTGGGCTCATTAACTACTAATAATATATATGTGAGTAACAAAATAGAATATAGCCCAACTTTCTGTATCTATGAAAACAAGGGATTGACATAAGTCTTGGGCCTGACCATGAAGGACATGTCACAGAGAGCTGAAATTTTGTATAGTGTTTATTCCTTTTCAATATAGCCACCATTTGAAATTGACACACTTCTGCCATCTCTACTTGACCTCATAATGGTGTACCCAAGTCTCATCTACTGTCACCATGGTCTCCAAAAAATGTAGGTATTTTTCCCTGAAACATCAGAGATTTTATCACAGCTCTGGCCTCCTTCTTTTCCATTGTTTTGTCAAATCTTTGGAGCAGCAGATCCGGTCAATAGGGTACATTGCGCCGTGCACCGTAGCGGTAAAACCCATTGAAGAAACAAACGCGTACTTCACACATTCAGTGCAAATATGATGAACTTTAAATGTGCCAAGTTTCATCTTCCTCCTGTGACTCCTTCATGGTCAGGCCCAAGACTTTTGTCAATCCCCTTGTATATTTTAACTCTGCTAACCTTTTTTCTAACACGATTAATAACTTGAGTGTAAAGTTTAACTCATTAAAATGTATCTCTCCTAAAGCAGAGACAGTTCCTTTCAACACAGATGCAAAGGTGTCGGTTGCTTTAGCGAGTGTTCACTATAATACGCCTATTTGTCAAGGATAGTGAAGTCTCTCCGGCAAAGAACGATAGCAAACGATTACAACTGAGATGACTTCCTCTGTAAACTCATCCTATTTGATGAACAATGGCAGAGGGGTTTGGTCTCAAGAAAAGACTGCTCTGCCGTTATGACAGAAACCCCTGCTGGCGTGTCCAGAGCGACACTGGCATAACATAAACATCCCATAAACATTAAATTAAATGGCCAGACAATAAAAATGAATCGCAACTGTTAGAGGAAACAACCTACTCGACGCTGAACTGTACTTTGTTTTGAGATTTCTAAAGCTGTTGTAACATTTTGTGATCTGTTGTGAGGGCGGAATGTTGAAAATTTATAACGATATAAGAATGACTGATTAATGATAACTGGACATCCACTTTTATTCAAAGAAATAAAACGTATGGAATATTAATGTGTTGCTTTATTACATTTTGGTAACACTAATAAAGGTGAATCCATAACACGTGTTTTGCCCTTTACTTTCTTTATAATTTTAAGTCATAACCTAGGATTGGAGTGGCTAAGAGGTCCAACTCTAATTCTAAAGGTACAGGGGTTCGCTCCCAGTACAGTGAATAATTTATGGAAATTTTTGTCACAACCAGTGGTTCCTAATGATGTCATACTCCCCCCTGATATCCTAGATAGTGAGATCAGATGCCTGGAATTCACGGATACGGGCGAAAAAAATAGGATGTCCTGTATGCAAGTTGCGCACGTTAAAAATCAGTCGGCAGTTGGAAATCGTAAAGTGTAAGCCATACGGCCGCTGCTCTGGCAAAATTGAAAAATTAGGAAACCTACCCACCACAAAATATTTATAGAATGTGTGATTTCAGTGTACACACACTGGGATCCTCAACGGTGCTACAGAGTTCGTGCATTCTGCTGAGATCCTCTTTTATTACAAATAAGGGAGGGAAATCTGAGGCCTGTAAACAGTAAATTAATATGAAATTAATATGAAACAAATATAAAGGTATGTTATCAGGCACTCGCAGGAAATAAAGAAGTAGAACACCAGACAACAGAAAAACAACAGACATGAGTGGATCCTGGGTAAGCCACTCATGTCTGTTGTTTTTCTGTTGTCTGGTGTTCTACTTCTTTATTTCCTGCGAGTGGCTGATAACATACCTTTATATTTGTTTCATATTAATTTCATATTAATTTACTGAGATCCTCTTTGTGTGATCTAAGGGAGGAGATTGGAGCACTGAGGGAGGTATCCGTGTGTATTGAAGATGGTCCTTACAACCAGACCAATCCAAGTCATAACTGAATATTTTTTTTTTCCAGTCCAAGTCCCGGTCGACGACACTGCTTCAAATGTTCTCGCCAGGGCTCGAACCTGGATAACCCGATCGCCAGCGCAGTGTGGTAACCATTACGCCAGCGCTGCTCCCTTCTTCGAGTATGAAACACAATCTGTATTCGCAGTTCACTATTTTCCTAACCATAAAACCTTTATTTTAATGAAGTTATTTCTTCCTTATTTACATTGTTTTAATTATTACATTGGGAGCCGCGCTGGTGTAATGGCTACGACGTTGTACTGGCGACCAGGTGTTCATGGTTCAAACCCGGCCGTCGGCGTTTGAAGAAATGTTTACGACCGGAAATTTGACTGAATAACCTGAACGGCTCCTGCACATAAATCCCGTGTGGATGGGAAGGAGCGAAGCTCCTGACCGGGTTGGAAGGAAAGTCCACTGACCCCCCAGCCTCGCAATGACATGTCATTGGGCCGAAAGAGCTGGAAAGCTCGAGTGCCGCTGGTTATAGAGAAAAAAAAAAAAAAAATTATTACATTAAATTACCTGGATCAATGCCGGTAAAAACTTGAAAGGTTAAAGTGTAACATAACAGAAAGCTGCGTGCAAAGTTTCACCTCTCTACGATGAGAGGAGCATAGAGATTCTGAGCGTCAACGATTTCAAACGCGACAAATATATAACGATCTTAAAGGAAAGTGGTTTTAAAAACAAAGACCCTAGTCTAAAGTTTAAACACCATGAGCACAGGAGTAAATAGCCATCTCAACGACACGTCATGTACTCTTTGTTCATTCACTGATTTACTCATTCATTTATACACCCATTTAGTCATTCATTTATACACCCATTTAGTCATTCATTTATACACCCATTTAGTCATTCATTTATACACCCATTTAGTCATTCATTTATACACCCATTTACTCATTCATTTATACACCCATTTACTCATTCATTTATACACCCATTTACTCATTCATTTATACACCCATTTAGTCATTCATTTATACACCCATTTAGTCATTCATTTATACACCCATTCATTCGTTTATTCACTCGTTTATTCATTCATTACTCTTCAGCTTCCCTTGGAGCAAGGACCTTCAACACATTCATGCCAAGTCTTCTGTCACGTGCTATCAGCTAAAGGTCTTGCCATGTCTTCCTCAAACCTTTCATTTCTGCCTCAGTTCTCTTCTCCGTGCTTTTTCTGGCCCCCTTTCAGTATTCCTGCAGTTGTTTTATTAAGTGCTTTTCATGACTTTTTTTTTTTGTCACCAACAATTAATCCTTCTCCTTTTACCCGCGGTATCTAAGATGCGACCAATAAGTAACCAAACTGATGTTTGAACAGTATCGATTTACATCCTCAAAAAAAAAAAAGAAATCCACGACATGCTCATCACCAAAAAAAAATAAATCTAAAACGCATTCACCCCTAGACCCACACACGTCACACAAAAAAGGCATTTCTTGGAGAAGCCAACACCCAATTCTTCAGATTATAAACTTCTTCAGGATTCCGTATCGCCGGCTAATAGTTTATATTTGCATTTTATGATGAAGCTCTGATACTCCGGCATATTCTGGATAGCAGACGACAGAGTTGGTGTCTCTATCGAGTCAGCCGTTCCACCGCTAACCTTAATAAGTGTGTTATCCCCCGGCATGGAAACATAAAGTGTTGCTATAGACAGGCATTAGATGGCCATCCCGTCTAGCGGGCTCTTATTCTTCCAGGGTAATCATAACCAATTTGAGCCGTGATGTCACCGAGGGACGTTTCTGGCCATGTTGAAAGCTACTGTTGCTGGTACTGGATAAGGTGGTTGGGATTCTTTTTTTTTTTTTTTTAAACAGACCGTGTTCTAAATCGATATTTTATTCATTCTCTTTCTCTCTCAGTCTGATTTTATTCCGAATGCTTATGGTACTCTTGTTTTGTTATATTTGGTAGCTGAGTACAACCTACGCTACAAACTGCCTTGGAGAGAACAATTTTAAAACATTTCTTTGTGAAGAAACCCTATAACTCCACTGCAAGAAAAGGCCAATAAAAACCTGAAGAAGAGGGACTGAAAAAAAAAACCCAGTAAAGGTAATCCCAAACCAGATATTGCCGTAGGGAACTGAGGTGTTAGAGACTTCGAAAAACGAATGTTTTGGAACTCCTTATTTGCGTTTTACCTGCACTTTCTTTTTGTTAAAAACATAACCTATCAATTTGTGAAATGTGTCATCCTCTGCTTTTGAACGATACTACAAAAAACGTGGGTTTACCCTTCCTGTTTGTGAATGTGGAAGACGAAGGGTTAACCCCAGAAGCGTTCCGTACTTTTGTAGAATCCTTCAATTCTAAAACTACACAAATTTTTTTTCGTTTCTTTTTAACGTTAATATCAAAGTTTATTTAGTCATATAATATTCTGCTAGCATTCACTGATACGGTCCTTAACATTTATTAATCGGTTATTGATGACAGAACGTAAAGGTGGTCCCATGGTGCTGTAGCGGAGCAAAGTATCAGAGACCTCATTATACTAAGCTTCAGCTTTAAGAGGTGGAGTGATCGGGTCCTTCCCCTTATTTTACAGCACAGTCACGTACCGAATTACGTCTGGGTAGACTGGAGGAGGACGATATAAGGTTTCAAACCCAGTAAATTTGCCCCGAAAGGCAAGTACTCTAACCACTCTGCCTGTCGACGCTCTGGGAGAAAGAAAGAAAGAAGCTGCATGTCTCTTTTCTTTATCTTTTATAAATATAGATTTTCGTTCGTTCGTATTTTTTCTCAACACAACTCTTTCAATCGATCGTTCTCTCTCTCTCTCTCTCTCTCTCTCTCTCTCTCTCTCTCTCTCTCTCTCTCTCTCTCTCTCTCTCTCTCTCTCTCTCTCTCTGTCTCTCTCACACATACATTTTGTCTCTATTCGTTACACATAACAAACATTTCGAAAACAGTCATTACATATTTTACTCCACAGTGATTATTTACTGTCTCATCTAAATTTACATCCAGGTAGCTTTTGTGAGGATAGTTCCTGTCTTTCTTAATTGTTTCCTTTCCCCACATATTTACTGACCTTCGAGTGGCAGAGTGGTCATAGCGTTTGCGTCTCAAGGCAAAACAACAGGGTTGAATTTTGGTAGCGTCACGCTCTAGTCTACCCATTCTGTAAATGGGTACCTGACGCTGCTATTGAGTCAGAGAAGGTAATGGCAGCGAAGAAGGGAACCCATCACACCACTTCATTAAGTTAAGACTTAGTAAAGTGAAGTCTCTAACACTTCACTCCCCTACGTTAGTGCTTAGAGGCTACTTTTTTACATATATATTACAACATTACGGTTTTCTAAGGCTTCACCACCCTAATGGTCTTTTAATGTGTACAAATTGTAAATACCTGTTCAAATCTATGTCATCAGTAAAACATATCTCAGAAACTTCGGAATAACAAGAACAAAAGTTGACAGTTTACAATATTTTGTATAAATAAAAAGACAAAAGATACTGTTAAAAAAAAAAAAAAAACACACAATATGGTGTCAATGGGAAGACAAAAAAAACAAACATCTCAACTACGACAGAAAGTGTGAGCATTACTTTATATGATTCCTTTCTTATGCTAATCAGTAAACACATTCATTCTTAACATGCACAATAATTTATAAATTCACAAAGGTATGTATCAGGTACTCGTAAGAAATAAAGTAGTAGAAGACTAGACAACGGAAAAACAACAGAAGTGATAGGCTTACCGGGAATCGAACTCAGGACCTTCCGAACGACACCGCCGCCTAGCTACGGGAGCGAATAGTTACTATTATCTCTACCAACTAGGCATCACAAAAACAGTACTTCGTAGACAGAGGTCTAGCACGATCTCCCCACGTAACCCGGATATGTACCTAAAGACTCTTCTTCTTCTTCGATCCTTAACCACCGACCGTCAAAGCAGTCAGTGGCCATCATGCCTAGTGGCGTCTTGTAGGGCAACAACAAATTGATTCCACTTTGCACGGTCGGTGGCCATCCTTCGTACAGTGCCCCAACTCTGGTTCATTCTTTGCATCTCAGCCTCCACAGTCCTCTGCCAAGTTGTTTTTGGTCGGCCTCTCTTTCGCTTTCCTTCAGGGGTCCAAAGCATAGCTGTTCTTGTGATGGCATCGGGGTCTCTTCTGAGGACATGACCAACCCAGCTCCAGCGTCTGCCAGCTATGATGGTATGCATGTCCTCTTGCTTGCTACGAGTAAGAAGATCTTGGTTGGTGATGGTATTCGGCCAAAAGATTCGGTGAATTTTTCTTAGGCATGTTGTGTGAAAAGAGGACAATTTTGACATTTCCTTCTCTGTGACTCTCCAGCATTCCGCACCATAGAGAAGCACAGAAAGCACGCAACTCTGGTATAATCTTAATTTTGTGCTTGTGCTGTATTGGGAGGACTTCCAGATGTTATTTAGGCTAAAGAAGGCTGTTCTTGCCTTATTCATTCTGATGTTGATGTCTTTGCCTGCCCCACCGTCTGGTGTTACTATGCTTCCTAGGTATGTGAAGGTATCTGTCTGTACCAGTTGCTGATTCCTTACTGATATGGGCTCAGGGTTGCTCACATTGAGCGTCATGACCTCAGACTTCTTTAAATTGATGTTCAAGCCCACCTGCTGGCTAAATTTATTAAGTCTATCCGTTTTTTCCTGGATGTGTTGATGTGAATGTGCCAGCAGTGCAATGTCATCTGCATATTCCAGATCTTCCAATGTTGAAAATGTAGTCCATCTTATTCCTCTTGGACTGCCCTCTGTTGTCTGGCGCATCACCCAGTCTATGACTGTTAAAACTAGAGTAGTTGATAAGGGGCATCCCTGTCGTACTCCTGTCTTCACCTCGAAGGTTAGGTTGCTCTGCCCAACACTACACGTAAAGTTGGCATAGAGGCTTTTTATGATTGACACTATGCAGCTTGGAATTCCATAAGCCCTCAGTATTTTCCATAGACTGTCCCTATGTATGCTGTCAAAAGCCTTTTCAAAATCAACAAAATTTATGTAAAGCTGTCTTTGCCATTCTGAGCACTGCTCTATAATGTTCCTGAGAGTGAATATATGGTCTACACATCTTCTGTTCTTTCTAAATCCTGCTTGTTCTTTCCTCAGTTTGTAGTCTACTGCCTTTGAAATTCTCTGTATAATTATCCTGCCTAGTATTTTGCTGGGAACTGAGAGAAGAGTGATTCCTCTCCAGTTATTGCAGTCTGAAAGATCTCCCTTCTTGGGCAATTTGACAATTATTCCTTTGTTCCACTCTGATGGTGTTGTCCCCGTTTTCCACACTTGTGCAAATAGTGGTTCTAATAGTTCTGCTGCTAGCTCAGGGTCTGTCTTAAATAGCTCTGCATTTAAGTTATCATGGCCCGGAGCTTTACCGTTCTTTAACCCTTTGATTGCTGTGATGATTTCTTCTTTTCGTGGAATGTCTGTATTTACATCTAGATCGTTTTCAGCCTCAGGAACATTCAATTGTGTCTCTGGTATTTCCTTGTTCAGAGTTTCTCTGAAGTGCTCTGCCCATCTTGTTTCCTGTCCCTCTGCTATCTTAATGAGATTTCCTTGCTTATCTCTTACTAATGTAATATTGTTTGCACCTTGTTTTCCGCTGATGAATTTAGTTATTTTGTATACTGTGCTTTGTTCATTTCTCAGTGCTGCCTTTTCTGCCTGTTTTGCAAGATCGTCTAGGAAATTCCTTTTGTTGGCTCGGGTTTGGCGTTTAACTTCCCTGTCCAGTTGACTGTACTGTTCGCTATATAGTTGCTTTAACCTGGGGGACTTCGCTTCTGTTTTCTTTCTTTTCATTTCCTTTCTCATCTTTATGGTGTTTAGTGTTTCTGGTGTTATCCAGTCTTGCTTCTTCCTTTCCTGGAATCCTAAGCATGATTTGCTACTTTCCTTATATATTGTTGAAATGGTGTTAAAATTCTGGTCTATATCATCAGTCAATGTCTTTTCCTGGCTTTTGGCAAATTGATATCGTTTCTTAATGTCGGCCGCAAAAGCTTTTCTGGTAAGGGGGTCCTTCAATTTGCTGATGTCAAACCTTTTCTGTGTAGTTACAGTTGGTCCAGCCCTTCTTAGTTTCACTTTCAGTTTTGCAACTACTAAATGGTGATCGCTTCCCATATCTGCACCTCTTCTTACCTTCACATCTTGTAATGCATGTCTCCATCTACCGTTAACCATGATGTGGTCTATCTGGTTTCTGTCCCGACCATTTGGTGATTCCCATGTTAACTTGTGAATTTCCTTATGTGGGAAAAGTGTTCCTCCAATGACCAGGTTGTTAATGCTACAGAAACTTATTAGCTTATCCCCATTTTCGTTTGCTATTCCGCTGCCGCATTTCCCCATTGTTCTTTCATTATATGTATTGTGTGTACCAACTTTCGCATTGAGGTCTCCCATTACTATAACAAGATCATATCTAGGTGTGTCCTCCATTTCTTTCTGCAGTTGTTGATAGAATTCATCCTTGACCTCCTCATCGCTATCATTCGTTGGTGCGTAGCATTGTATTATTGTAGTGTTGGTGAATCTCCCTCTCAATCTCAATCGTATCAGTCTGTTGTTGATGGGTTTCCATTCCAGTAATGTCCTTTCTATCCCTTTCTGTAGAATAATGGCTACGCCTTCACTGTGCTGTCCATCCTCTCTGCCAGAGTAAAGTACTGTTTCTCCTGTTGCTGTTTTTACTTTTCCTGCCCCTGTCCATCTGCTCTCGCTTATCCCCAGGATGTGTAACCTATAGTTTCTCATTTCTGCCGTGACCTGTCTTAGTTTACCTGTCTCGTACATTGTCCTGACATTCCAAAATCCTATTCTTGTATCCTGTTTTGCGGTCAGGACATCCGTTTTCATGTCAGTGGCTTCCTTTCGGCTTTCACCACTGACAGTCATACGAGCCACAGACTCCGAATGTCCATCCCGCAGCAAAGTTTGTTCATTTGATGTTGTTTCCGTAACTTCATTATTTTTTTTACATAGACAGGGGTGTCAGCCCTATGCTAAAACCCCCAACCTGGAGGACCAGGGTACCAGCTTTTGTCTGACCCCTACCCACACAGACCAGTCCAGCTTGGTTGAACCTACCAGGAGTAAAACTCCCACTGGCATAGTTCTGGGGATTGTCAGTGTACGCAAGCTGCCATACCGCTACAAGGTATACCTAAAGACGACCCAGACTAATTATAGAAGCAATCAATAGGGAAATTGCAGAAGCCAATGGCGGATAAATGGAAACCAAAGGTAAACTGACCACTATATGCACTTCCGGCTTTCAACACTCAGGAGGACGTCCATAAACTCGAGCACTATCTGCACATTACTTTGTGAAACGTCATGTAACGAACAGTTTTTTTTTAAATCCCGCCATTTGTTCGGAAAATGCGCTTACTGCACCGTTGTCGCATAATTTTTGGGCCGATCTCTTGTCCTCTCCGGCTGTATTCAGTTATATTTGTTGTGCGCACTGATTATGTGCAATTTCCGTGGTCGGCACATTTCTTTCTCTGCTATCAAGCAGATATTAGCTATTTTCAAATCATCGTACACCCCCGACAGTAATAAGTCGTCGTGTTTGTTTGCCCGCTTGACCTTGTTGGGAGTAGGCGGATAATGCAACATTAATCGACAATCCTGTGACAAATATTCTCGTATACCAGATCGTCTGTTTCCCACGAAAAATTGCCCAGCGAATTTGTTTAATCGCTGATAAGGCGAGTGTGACTTTCTCGTACAGATGGTAATACGACGAACTGTGTTTACTTGGGAGTGCTAGGCGATAAATTATAGACCTGCTGGCAAGCATTCAGCAGACTCGACATGACATAATCGCTTCCTGTACGACTCATTACGAAGATACTTCTTGAGATAAAAGTAAGAAGTTATCTGTAATCACTGACGAGAATAGTACGAAAATTTCACTTCCATATTTGGACATGACCTTTGCATTAACGCACAGAAATTTCATAGTGGAAATATTTTGAATTACCCCACTAAAACATACAGGTTTTGAAACGACTTGATGGCATTCGAAACATAGGAAGAACAAAATTCCTGATTGGACCCTACCTAAATCGTAACAAACAACGTGCGTTGGACGAAAGTTGCAATATAACCTGACTCTTCAGTCAGTTGAAAACACTGTTTTGACTGTGAAAATTGTACTCGTCACGAGACAACTAGACCAGCTGGAGTTAAGAATAGAATCAGAAACCATTTATCGGACCGGACTTGCTTGAGCCTCTTGAGGACTTAAAGCACAGGAGAACTCTACCATTATTAACAAGGACAACCGGAATCTGAGTAATCTGAAAAACAGTGTCAAAGTGGGAACTTACTGTAAAGTAACAACACCCCAGAACACGTGTAAGATGCATCTTCAACAAGGTGCCTTAGCTATTTCTGAGCCAGCAGTCTGTCTGTGATCCCAAAGTCAATTTGGATTGGTAGTACCAGTTGAGGGTACTATCTCTGGGACAAGTGAGGGTATAAGTGGCCTGAAGTTGACGATAGACACCATCATCAGATGGGTCTTAAAGACGTGGGGCCAGCTTGGTAGTTACTCCCTGGCATTTCTTGGAACGTGCTACAACTTTCAAACTTGACCAGTGGCAAGTGTGATCCAGTCATCCATCTACAAAGACCCAAACATCAGCTGGAGCAGAAATTCATTGGCAGCTAAGTAGAAACACAAAAGCTGCCAAGTGAACTATCAAATTTTTCACGCCATAACATCACCCAACGATGACGAATTTTATCTATAAGGAATTATTCATTTTTGTGACTCTTAAAACATAACTGATTATTAAATTTGCTACTTGTGTAAAGACAAATCTAAAGTTTATTTAATCATTTTGAATGTACTACATCCATATGTCTCAGACAATTTCTTAAATACACTTAAACAGAGCAATATATATATATATATATATATATATTATTTTTTTTCCGCCGATTTCGGAGGTACTCATTAGAGCTGGTTCGGCTCAGGAGCCGCCAGTCCCTGGTCGACTACACTCCTTCAAATATACTCGCCAGGGCTCGAGTTAATCCAGTCCAAATCCCGGTCAACGAAAAATCTTCAAATGTTCTTGCCCGGGTTTGATCCTGGGTCACCCGGTCGCCAGCGTAGTGTGGTAACCTCTACGCTAGCGCGGCTCCCTAAATAACAGAGCTATATAATAATAAGAGGAAATTCGCTGAATTAACTCAGCTGGGGGCTTGAACGCGCTAACGAATTATAAGACAACCTTATCCTTCACAAAAGTTGACGGCAGATACGAGAGTTCACATTTGCTCAGCCTCATGCAGCCTTGTTCTCGCTTTTCTGAATTTCTTGTGAACACTCCATTGAGGTAGAAGCATCATTATCCTTCTACCTACAACTCTGCCCAGAGAAATCTTGTGCAAAGGTAGACACTTTTGAAGACCCACATTAGTTAGTCTTGAGTTTTGGCCACTGTTGGACCATTACTGCAGAGCTAAGGGGAGGCAACCCGTGACAACCGTGAAAGCTAAACGGAACACCCATTAAAGGAGCACGCGGGCCTCTCGATGTTTTTATCTGTCGTGGTGCACTGACCATTGACCATTGACCATTAAGTCATGATAAGTTTGGCTTCAAAGACCCAATAACATTGGAATGAAAAGGAACGAAATGAACACGGGAGAATTAGTGACGTCATCAGGACTTGCAGCAAAAACAGCACAGCATAATAATGTCCAGTGATGTTTTGGCGGGTTACTTGCTCGTAGAAAGATAATTTTGTTCATTAAATTTTATTTTGTTTTCCAGCTTTTCTTCAACGAGTTGTAATTATTATTTGATGGTAAATACCACAATCCGTCTAATCAAGTGACGCTATTTTCACAACGTGTAACTACTGACTTAAACATATTATTTTCTATTTAAAAAAAAAGGTGCTTCTTTTGTGGAAACCTTGTACCTATAAAATCAAACAGCCTCCAATGAGATATCGTTGCAAGAGCAATAAGCAAGATGCACAAAAATTCAGTTTAAAACATTATGAAATCCATAAATCGAGGAGGGCGTACAAAAACAAATAGACGAGCAATACAGAAATGGGTTTGAATGACGCACACAGATTTTTTTTCATGCCGAATCCAAAAACAGAAAGATATATCTATGTATGTATGGATGTTTGTGTGTTATTTCTCTTTATTGTAGCAATGTGTCTGTATGGATGTTTGTGTGTTATTTCTTTTTATTGTAGCAATGTGTCTGTATGGATGTTTGTGTGTTATTTCTCTTTATTGTAGCAATGTGTCTGTATGGATGTTTGTGTGTTATTTCTCTTTATTGTAGCAATGTGTCTGTATGGATGTTTGTGTGCTATTTCTCTTTATTGTAGCAATGTGTCTGACGCTCAGCCACGTGCAGTTCTCGGGGGTCTCTGGTGAGACAAAGGCAGAATAGGCCTACTTTTATCTTAGTCATGTCGTAAGAAGCCACTAATTCCAGATTGTGCGTAGGACCGGCAACCTCACCATGCACAATAAATTGCTACATAATCCATCATTGCAAGAGCACTTGAATGCTTTGGTGTAACCTTCCTTTAAAGCGATCAGTTGTAATGATGGTCGGATGGTCCGTATGCAGCGAAAAGAGACATGATTAACCTCCACAACAACCGGGCAGACAGAACGAAGAGAATGACAAAGATGACAGTGATGAAGAGCAGTGTAGAGCAACTGTTATCTAATCACAGCCTCTTGACTACCACCGTTTGTTTTTCATTAATTTCACTTCTCTGTGAGTGTGACCCCTTTCCCATATGTGATTACCAGAATGGTGGTGACAATATTGAGGATGATCATAATGGTAAACATAATGATAGCCATGATGATCAAGCTCAGACCTAGTACAGTGAAGTCTCTAACATGTCACTGACCTACGGCAGTATCTGCTATGGCATTACATTTACCTTTTTATGATATAATATAGAAAGAAATGATGATAATACTGACGACTTCATAATTACGATGACTGATGATGATGATCAGCACTGAGTGGCAGAGTGGCTAGACCATTTCCTTTTCGAGGCAAAGCTACTAGGTTCGAAACCTGGTAGCGTCACGCTTCAGTCTACCCAGCTGTAAATGGGTTCCTGACTCTACTCATGAGTTAAGGGTGACAAAGTCAGCGAGGAAGAGAACCGGTCACACCACCTCATAAAGCTGAAACCCAGTATAGGTGAAGTCTCCATCACCTCACTCCATTATGGCAGTATCAGTTATGGGAGTACTTTTACCTTTTGTGATGATGATACTTTTGCTGAATATGATACTGATGATAATCAAGATGAAGATAAAGGTGAGAATATTTACGACGATGAAGAGAAAAGAAGAAGAAGAGCAATATTTGCTGTCCACCTCATAGCCCACATATAACGATTTTAAAAAAATGTAGTCCCATAGCAGAAACAGCAGCAGGGGAGTAAAGTGTTAGAGACTTCACTATACTAGGTCCAACTTTTTTATGATGTAGAGTGAGCAGTTCCCTTCCTCGCTACCTGTTGCCTTCCCTAACTCATTAGCCGTCAGATACTCATTTACAGCTGGGTAGATTGGCACATAACGTCACCAGATTTCGAAGCCAGGACCGTGTAACTTCGCCGCGCGAGGATAGCCTTCTAACCGCTTAGCCAATCGGACGCCAGCGCACATATCAGTGGGGACAAAAAAAAAAAGGTGTTATATAAAATGTTAAAAAAAATTCTAGAAAACCCACTTATCAACTAAGCTGTTTGTGTTGGGAAAAACAGAGGGACGGGGTGAGACATAGAAAGATTGTTAATCTGAGAATGGATTCACAAACAGAGGGGGTATTATCCATCACAAGTCGCTGGAATAGAAGAGAAATGAGCCCGGGTTAAAAGATGCCAACTTCTAATTTCTTCAGCGCGATCCGGACGGATAAGACATGATAGAGTTAGCGGGGAAACTTGCTGACCGGCCGGCGACCGCTGATGGGGAGATCCATCAGGCGGGTGGCCAAAGCTGGTCACCCAATTAATTGGCCGTCCATTGGTCAGGACCCCGTTCCAGCCAGGGCCGGGCAGAGGTCGAGAGAGGTCGGACCGCCGCGGGTCAGCAAATGATGGTATTATGGAGTAAGCGCTGGACCTCGGTGAGTGAGGGTAGTTAGGTCTCTGCTCAATAAAATAACTCCGGATTATTATGTGAGAGCTTCAGGAGTGCACATAACAGCGCGGGAGATTGGCCGCCGCTTCTAAGGAGAGTCGTTTGCTGAAGGAAGAAGTTTATCAGAAGAAGGGACCTATGCCCCCTTAGGTATTTTACTATTTCAGCAAAGTGCGTCTACACGAACGCAATCGTTAATTTCGCGTTATATTATACCAGTGTTTCCCAAACGTAGAATTATCGCGTACCCTTTGCGAGAGTTGTCTTACTGGCGAACTCTCTCTCTCTCTCTCAGAGAAAGAGAGACTGAGACGATAATTTGTTGTTGGGTCTATTTTATGTACACAACCGCATATATCAAACACGCAGTTGATTATATATAATTTTTAAAAATACTATATACACTAATCCCCTGTTTTGCGCTGTTAATTCGTTCCTGAAAATAGACCGCAACCGAAAAAGCACTAAATGACAAATGATTTCCCACAAGACTTAACAGAAAACAAATTAATTCGTTCTCAAGGTCCAAAAACTATTTTTTTAAATTAAGTAAAAGTGATACAAAACAAAAACTACATAGTTAATAAAATTTTAACTTTATATAATTATCAAACATACTGAACACAAACAAAATATTATGCGTGTTCTGTATTTACAACAAATATTGTAAAAATGTTATAGAACTTTAATCACTACTACTGCTGTCTCTTGTGGGACTACCGTTCTCATTGCGGTGATGTCTTCATCATCAGACGACTGGTTAGCAGAAGGTTTTGTAGGTGTTGTAAACGTGTTTCTGGCTCCAGATATAAAAGACACGGCTACTTGGTCAATGAGGCAGAAGATATTGAAGGATACTTAAAAAAAAAAAAAGAAAAAAAAAGAATCCAACCTGCTTTGCTTTGCCACCATTTTCTCTTCAAGATACAGCTTGTAGTAATTAAGATAGTGTTCTATGTCACAGATTACCCTAGAACTGTATTCCATTTTTGGGTCATGCTTTATTATGCTGGTAATGACAATTCTTCTTGGCCATCTCACAACGCTAAATGAACTTGACAGTTATATTCATGCCTCTCATGGAATTTTACGCACAGCGTAAGAACGATTTTTGTAAGCGTATAACGGGAATATTGCATAAAATAGAAACAGCGTTACATCGGATAGCGTAAGACTGGGTGATAGCTGTATAGTATATCATGTCATCTCAACCCGTAACCCGTCATGGGTCGTAGGGGTGCCATGGTGGAAGCATCAGCAGACAGGGTCCTCCACTGCTCTCTATCCTCAGCAATGCGTACAAGTGTGGACAAACCGTGTCCTGCCCATTCTTTGATGTTATGAGGCCAGGATTTTCTTTGCCTTCCTCTTCTCCGTTTACCTTCGACTGTTCCCTGGAGGATCGTTTTCGAAGTGGAGTCATGACGAGTTACATGCCCAAACCAGGCAAGCTTTCGACGTTTCACTACTGACAAAAGTGGTATAGCGAATATAGGAATGGCCGACTTTAAAAGTTTGCATTTACAGGAAAGAAAATTTAAAGCTACAAGAGAAAGCCTGGTTGGAATACATTTAAATAATAATAATTCACCAAAGGAGATAGACTATGAAGGATAGCCAAAAGGATATTATTCAAATGTAAATAGTTTTAAAAATAATTAACATTTTCCATCGTCATCACATCTGCTAAAAGTTAGCTAAATATCTTTAAAAATTTATTATAACTACATGCCTAAACGGATTTCGATAAAACTTAGATAGAATGAAAGCCTCATATGGGGAAAATGAAAGGATACATAGGAAGGAAGGAAAGAGATAAGGGTGTAGTGAAAAGAAGAGAAAACAAGTACAGAAAAAGCACAGATCGCCTCAAACCAGGAGATAAAACGAAAATCTTATGGGACTTCAAGAGTGTCGTGACACATTCTAAATCCACATATATAAATTAAAAGGTAAATGTAAAGCCTAACCCATAAATTCAATAAAAGGAAAGAGAAATGGTAAAAGTACAGTGCTGTCACAATGGCGTACAAAAATCCCCCTTGTTTTCTACTTCGTCTGCAAATTGTAACGTTTCACGTTGATAGTAAAGCCTACTGCATCACTACACGCTTTCTACAATAAAACGTGTACTGCATTTCTAAGAAAACCTTGAGATACGCAAGCTGATTAATGACCTAAATTAATACTTCCATTAATTTTATTTTATACACTGCCTAACGGAAAGACAGATGGACTTAGGAAGAGAGAGAGAGAGAAAAGCACTGAGGAACGCATGCCATACTACCACAGTCGCGCGATACAATATTAATGCCACCCCCAACACGCGAAAGGCATGAGGCACTAACTTTTTTTCAAATAGACCGTGATAAAAAACACTACCCATACGAGAGTTAGGTTTAAAAACATGAAAAATGCTTATTCGGAAACATGACATTATACTGGTTTACGTTTGAAAGCCTGACAGTACCCAGACACCACATCGTATCGAAGTGAACAGGAGGTAGAAGAAAATGCACATTTTGAACGCAGCCACCTAGCTCCCTTAAATTTATATAATTGGGTTCCTTAGGACTTGCTGACAAAGAATATGTTAAACGTTACGCAAATAGTCTAGGAATTAACAAATTATAGCCAAAATAAAATGGTGGTGCTGTCAGACAACACCAAAATCAGAATTGCGCAGTGGCAGGTTTTGAAACCACCATTGTAAAGGGAAATAGGCCAACATGTTACCTCCTGTTTGATTGGCGGGAAGTATATGTAAGGCTAAACATGATTAGTCGGTCTGCAAATACTATTTTTTGTTGTTAGGGGAGACGGAAGGAAGGGTACTTTTTTTCAGACGCTTGTGTAAACATGGCTCGATTGGTTAGACCCGCCAATATAGGCAATTAGGAGCGTCAGTTCAGTGCCACATGTTAAAATAAACTTACTAAGAAACAGTGCGTTGAGAGCCAGATCATATTTTTCGAAATAAAAGCCTGGGACAGAGGCGGATCGGAATTTGTGCCATAATTTGTGCCATTATTCATCGCCAGTCAACGTATCTGTGTATTATTTCCATGAATTGTGGTAAGCTTGATATATTCAATATCTTTTTAATGAAAATTGAATGTAAATTGATAATTTATGTCTGTATATGTGTGTGGTTCAGTAGCGAACATGAGGCAAGGCCTATATAGTGCTCCAACCTGAACAGAAGGTGTCGGAGAAAAGTAAAACTGCATGGAATTGCCAAACAGTACACTGACACCTATCTTATTGACTAGAAAGAACTAATGATGGAATTGCAGAGGCGTAGTAACCATTAGGGAGGAGTATACTGGTGTAAATTGTTTCAGATGAAGCTGGCAGTTGGCCTACCGCTCTGAACTCAGTGTTTGTTCTGTATTGTGTTCAGTGTAGAAGTAGATTATAAATTAGATCTGAAGTAGGAGGTACAACCTTCTTGTTTCAGGGACTGTGGTCCTAGTTATTGAAGCAGCACCTGGTCTGAGTTTTGCTGAATCCAGAGGCTGACAGCATACTCCTTGGTCCAGATAGCGACCAGTGAGGTGTCTCCAGAACACGGGAAGCAATCGAGCAGAGGAGTCTTTTCCTGCCGCCATCACGAAAGATAAGCTTCTGTGGCCAGAGTAGCTCAACATTATGTGCTCCCTCAAAAATTGACATTTTATCAAACACAGAGGGACAATTAATTGGTTCAAATGACAGGAACTGGGAACTTTTCCCAATACTATTTCCCCGATAATCAAACACTTGAAGTCATGATGAAAAACAACAACCAAGCTTGAACAAAACCAGTATTACCTCATATTACTACTGCACAAATTACACACATAGAATAATAATACTAAACTATGTCAATACAAAGTTCATATATATAAACTGTGTACATACTATTTGTAATTACATTTGATTGTGATTCCTGGTTCACTGTGTAGTTGAATCAGGATACCCATTATTGAAAGAATTAATACATATATTTTTAAACTTAAACACTTGACTCATTTAAGATAGTCTTATAGAGTGTTATATGTGTGTGAGTGTCACATTGTTGTAGAGTGTTGTGGAATAAATTAAACTGTTTATCTGTCTGTTGTTGTTGTGACTTACACTTCATCATTTTCATAACCCTAGACATTTAACGTAGTCATCACAATATTCCAGAATAATTCTAACTGAGGTATAAATGTGGTAGCAAGTAAGGTCATCTGTAATACACCACACTTAATAGATACAGATACCTTCACAGCTGATCTCAGTCAGTACACTAAGTCCCTATAAATATTTATAACATCCCACTTTACCACATATATTGGGGTCCTGTCCGGGATTTTGAATCTTTCCCTATTATAAATATTGGGGGTAATTCACTTCAGGGAATAATAAAAATTAAAAAGGTATCCTTGGGTGAAAATAAATAAGGTTGAGCTATCAGTGCCTGTGGTTGTCCTTAGTTAATTAGTCATAGATAAAATTGTTTAGTTAAATATTTTATACATTTACCTGTTAGAAAATGGCGGACCTGGCCAAATTTCGATCTGCTGCTGTGCAGACTGCAAAAGAGTTAGGAATGGAGGGACAAGTTATGATTGCTTATGTCACTACTGAATGTGACAAATTTATTGAACGCGAAGAAAGAAGATTAGAAAAAGAGGCTGAAAGTTAGAGGCTGAAAAAGAAATTAAGAAGTTACAATTTGAGGCTGAGGCTAAGAGGTTGCAGATTGAGGCTGACAAAGAGGCTAAAGCATTGGAGGCAGATAAGGAGATTAAAAGGCTCCAATTAGAAGAACAAAAGGCAGAAAGAGAAGAGAAGAAATTGGCTGCAGAAAGAGAGGAAAGAAGATTGGCTGCAGAGAGGGAAGCAGAAAAGGAGGAGAAGAGATTACAAAGGGAACATGAGTTACGACTAAGGGAGTTTGAGTTTCAAGGCCATGCTCCTGAAAATGGTGCCAGTCCATTTACCTCCGATGCTACTGCTAGTCAGGGAGCCTCAACCTCAGCTATGAACTTTCATTTAGATCATTTTGTTGAGAAAGACGATGATATTGAGAGCTATCTAAATAGATATGAACTATTAGCTACCATGTATGGGTTAGAGAGAGAAAGGTGGAGCTTAAAGTTATCTCAAGGGCTTCGTGGGGCAGCTTATGAAGTTTTTGCCAAAATGAGCAGAGGTGATCAAGAAAATTATGACATGCTAAAGCAGGCTCTTTTGTTAAGATATGAAAAAAACGCAGAATTTTATAGAAAAAAATTTAGGAATGCTAAACTACTGTCAGGTGAAACCTATCACCAGTTCTCTGCACGGATAGAGACATACTTGGAGAAATGGACTTCTCTGGGGAAAACCCAAGATCTTAAGGAAATGATCCTTATAGAACAATTAAGAGAGTCCATGGCTCCAGACCTGAGAAAGTTTCTCATGGAACAAGGTGCAGAGAGGCTGGGTGAGTTGCTAAATGTTGCAGAAAGGTATCAAGCAGCTCAAGCAGAGGTATCAGGTAATAAAAAGAAACAGGTAGATAATTTTAAGGCACCACAGAACTTTAATAAATTTGATCCTAGAGATCAAAACAAAAGTAAGCACCAGTTTGATAGGCCACGGTATGACAATAAAAATAAAACCCCACAATTCGATGAAAGGAAATATGATGAAAGAAAATCTTTCAACCAAGGAAGGAGGTGGTGTAAAAATTGTCAGATGAACAATCATGACACTGACCATTGTAGAAGGAAACCTGTGTATATGGCCACCCTTCAGGTCAGGTCGACCTCAAGACAGGAGGAGGATATTATGTTAGATACCACTCCAGATGAGATGAGGAAGGCACAGGCTGGGGATAAGACCCTCAAGCCTTGTTTCAGGAAATTGTCAACTTGTCATACAACTCCAGGCAAGGGAGATTTTTACATGAAAAACAAGTTGATGTATAGGAAGGCCGGAACTAGATCCAATGGTCACGGACAGTTGGTTCTTCCAAAGGCATATAGGGCAGACTTAATAAGGAGCCTACATGTGAAACAAGATGGGGACCATGAGAAAATTGGTACCATCATTCAAAAGGTGGCTCACAATTATTATTGGCCCAAGGCAAGGTGGGACATTGAGAATTTTATAGAAAGGTGTAGCATAGCACATGAGGGAACACCCACAAGTGGGAACATTGATCAGGACCTGGACACGCAAAGGGGCAAAAGTAGGCCTGACAATAGAAAAAATAAATTTGATAAAGTGGACCAAATGGAATGGGAAGCCCCTTTTCACGGACAAGCTTCAATTAACTGTTTTACAATGGCCACTATGCAGAGAGTGCAAAAAGATGTCTTACCCCAGGATAAGCCGAAAATCCCTCAATCGGACTTAAACAAACTGGAGGAAGAGGATGTAGAGAGGAAATCTCTCATCCAGAATTCTAAGTGGGGAGAAAGCCCCAAGAAAAGAATTGGTAGCGGTCGTTTTGTGTATGTTATTATGGGAAGAAAAATCATCACTATAGCGCTTCGAGTGGAAGAGACCATACCGGTGCATGGACAAATAGGTCCACAAAATTAAAGGTCCATATGTAACGCTGTTAAGAACGTGGACTGATGAAAAGGCAGAGGAAAATATTACATCCTCATACCAATATGTGAATGAGCTGACCACTCGTTTAAAAACTGGCTGGAAACTTGCCAATGAAAATTTGAGACAAGCCAGGAAGAAACATGCTGCCTATTATAACAGGAGAGCTAAAGACAGAGATTTGGCTGTGGGAGAGAAGGTACTGCTTCTTCTACCCGGGAGTCAAAATAAGTTACAAATTGGATGGCAAGGTCCATATACAGTTCTAGAGAAGGTGTCTAGAACCAATTATAAGATAGATAAGAAGGGGAAAGAAAAAATCTATCATGTGAATCTCCTGAAGAAATATTTGGAAAGAGAACATCAGGAAGAGACACACTTGTTGACCTTGTCCATTGCAATGGAGATGAAAAAGGAACCACTTTCATCATTTGAATATCCATTACACCCCTGTGAGACAGCGGCACAGGTGAAAATCAGTACACATTTAACGAAAAATCAGAAAGAGAGAGTGCAACAGGTTCTAGAAAATCATACAGAGGTGTTAACGGACCGACCGGGGCATACAAACTTATTGGAATATGATATGAAACTGATAGACCCCACACCTGTCTGTATGAAACCCTATTCGATTCCTTTTGCTAAGGAGAAAGCTTTGAAGGAAGAGATAGACTATTTGTTGAAGGAAGGAATTATTTCACACAGTGAATCTTCGTATAGTTCCAGTGTTGTACTCTTAAGGAAACCCTCTGGAGAACATAGACTCTGTATAGATTACAGGAGACTGAATGCTATTACAGAAGGACAGGTGGATCCATCGCCGGATACAAATCAGTTGTTTGCCAGGCTAAATAAAGCTAAATATTTCTCAAAAGTGGATCTGAGTAAAGGATACTATCAGATTCCAGTAAAGCCTGAGGTTAGACCATACCTAGCGTTTAGTACCTCAGAGGGACACTATGAGTTTAACAGATTGCCATTTGGATTGAAGAATGCGCCTAGTGTCTTCTCTAGAATGATGAGAAAATTATTGGACCCTCTGAATAATCCATGCATCACAAATTTCATGGATGATATCCTTATAGCAACAGAAACATTTGAGGAACACATTGACTCTCTGAACATGCTGTTTAATCGACTTAGAGAAGCGAATTTAACAGCCCGACCAACCACATGTTGCGTTGGATGTAAAGAATTAGAATTCTTGGGACACACAGTCCATCAGGGAAACATGACCCCTGACCCCAAGAATTTAGAGAAACTAAAGAAAGCCCCGAGACCACAAACCAAGAAAGACGTGAGATCCTTTGTCTCCTTATGTGGTTTCTACCAAAAGTATATCAAAAACTTTAATTCCATATGTGCACCGTTAACTGATTTGACACGTAAAGGAAATCCAGATCGAATTACATGGACACCACAATGTGAATTGGCTTACCAGGAATTGAAGGAAAAGCTTACAAGCAAACCTATTTTGAAACTACCTGACTTAAGTCAAGAATTCATTGTAAGGACGGATGCCAGTAATATTGGGTTAGGTGCGACTCTGCTACAGAAATCAGATGCACTGGATGGGGAATTAAGCCCAGTGGCATATGCTAGCAGAAAGTTGAATAAAGCTGAAACCAATTACTCAACTAGCGAAAAAAGAATGTCTTGCAGTAATATGGGCGATAAAGAAATTCAATATTTATCTGTATGGGAAGGCATTTAAGTTGCAAACGGATCACAAACCCTTGTCGTTTCTAGCGCAGGCTAGACATGAAAATTCTAGATTACTCCGTTGGTCATTACTGATGCAGCCATTTGAGTTTTGCATAGAGTATATATCTGGAAAGACAAATCTGGGAGCGGATTTTTTTAAGCCGCCATCCGTGTGATGAGAATCACCGTAAGCCCCAGAAATAATAATAAATTTCTCTATGTGTATATAGAATTATAGACTGACATATAACGTCTGTTTTAAGAGGGGAGAATTTGTCGTGACACATTCTAAATCCACATATATAAATTAAAAGGTAAATGTAAAGCCTAACCCATAAATTCAATAAAAGGAAAGAGAAATGGTAAAAGTACAGTGCTGTCACAATGGCGTACAAAAATCCCCCTTGTTTTCTACTTCGTCTGCAAATTGTAACGTTTCACGTTGATAGTAAAGCCTACTGCATCACTACACGCTTTCTACAATAAAACGTGTACTGCATTTCTAAGAAAACCTTGAGATACGCAAGCTGATTAATGACCTAAATTAATACTTCCATTAATTTTATTTTATACACTGCCTAACGGAAAGACAGATGGACTTAGGAAGAGAGAGAGAGAGAAAAGCACTGAGGAACGCATGCCATACTACCACAGTCGCGCGATACAATATTAATGCCACCCCCAACACGCGAAAGGCATGAGGCACTAACTTTTTTTCAAATAGACCGTGATAAAAAACACTACCCATACGAGAGTTAGGTTTAAAAACATGAAAAATGCTTATTCGGAAACATGACATTATACTGGTTTACGTTTGAAAGCCTGACAGTACCCAGACACCACATCGTATCGAAGTGAACAGGAGGTAGAAGAAAATGCACATTTTGAACGCAGCCACCTAGCTCCCTTAAATTTATATAATTGGGTTCCTTAGGACTTGCTGACAAAGAATATGTTAAACGTTACGCAAATAGTCTCGGAATTAACAAATTATAGCCAAAATAAAATGGTGGTGCTGTCAGACAACACCAAAATCAGAATTGCGCAGTGGCAGGTTTTGAAACCACCATTGTACGGGAAATAGGCCAACATGTTACCTCCTGTTTGATTGGCGGGAAGTATATGTAAGGCTAAACATGATTAGTCGGTCTGCAAATACTATTTTTTGTTGTTAGGGGAGACGGAAGGAAGGGTACTTTTTTTCAAACGCTTGTGTAAACATGGCTCGATTGGTTAGACCCGCCAATATAGGCAATTAGGAGCGTCAGTTCAGTGCCACATGTTAAAATAAACTTACTAAGAAACAGTGCGTTGAGAGCCAGATCATATTTTTCGAAATAAAAGCCTGGGACAGAGGCGGATCGGAATTTGTGCCATAATTTGTGCCATTATTCATCGCCAGTCAACGTATCTGTGTATTATTTCCATGAATTGTGGTAAGCTTGATATATTCAATATCTTTTTAATGAAAATTGAATGTAAATTGATAATTTATGTCTGTATATGTGTGTGGTTCAGTAGCGAACATAAGGCAAGGCCTATATAGTGCTCCAACCTGAACAGAAGGTGTCGGAGAAAAGTAAAACTGCATGAAATTGCCAAACAGTACACTGACACCTATCTTATTGACTAGAAAGAACTAATGATGGAATTGCAGAGGCGTAGTAACCATTAGGGAGGAGTATACTGGTGTAAATTGTTTCAGATGAAGCTGGCAGTTGGCCTACCGCTCTGAACTCAGTGTTTGTTCTGCATTGTGTTCAGTGTAGAAGTAGATTATAAATTAGATCTGAAGTAGGAGGTACAACCTTCTTGTTTCAGGGACTGTGGTCCTAGTTATTGAAGCAGCTCCTGGTCTGAGTTTTGCTGAATCCAGAGGCTGACAGCATACTCCTTGGTCCAGATAGCGACCAGTGAGGTGTCTCCAGAACACAGGAAGCAATCGAGCAGAGGAGTCTTTTCCTGCCGCCATCACGAAAGATAAGCTTCTGTGGCCAGAGTAGCTCAACATTATGTGCTCCCTCAAAAATTGACATGTTATCAAACACAGAGGGACAATTAATTGGTTCAAATGACAGGAACTGGGAACTTTTCCCAATACTATTTCCCCGATAATCAAACACTTGAAGTCATGATGAAAAACAACAACCAAGCTTGAACAAAACCAGTATTACCTCATATTACTACTGCACAAATTACACACATAGAATAATAATACTAAACTATGTCAATACAAAGTTCATATATATAAACTGTGTACATACTATTTGTAATTACATTTGATTGTGATTCCTGGTTCACTGTGTAGTTGAATCAGGATACCCATTATTGAAAGAATTAATACATATATTTTTAAACTTAAACACTTGACTCATTTAAGATAGTCTTATAGAGTGTTATATGTGTGTGAGTGTCACATTGTTGTAGAGTGTTGTGGAATAAATTAAACTGTTTATCTGTCTGTTGTTGTTGTGACTTACACTTCATCATTTTCATAACCCTAGACATTTAACGTAGTCATCACAATATTCCAGAATAATTCTGACTGAGGTATAAATGTGGTAGCAAGTAAGGTCATCTGTAATACACCACACTTAATAGATACAGATACCTTCACAGCTGATCTCAGTCAGTACACTAAGTCCCTATAAATATTTATAACATCCCACTTTACCACAAAGAGGTGCTTTCTCGTACGGGAGAGATGCCCAAATATAAGGACAGAGCGGCGCGTTGAAAATCACACACACCAAATCCAGAAGCCAGAGTGAGAAACTGGAAGATAGTATCTGCAAGAAAAGTTCTTTTTTCACGCTGCATGCAGGGCAGATTAACTTCAACCAATACAGCCTCACCATGAGCTTATTAATCCTAAGAGGGTATGTAAGTTTATTAAAGATATATGTATGACTAATATCATTGTATTTCAGATTTTATTTACGATTTGATTATATCAGACATAATAAAAAGGGAATGACGCTAACCAGAGATAACCTCCACCGGCATTGTCAGGAAGCATAACCATTAATTGGTTAGCCAAATATATCATGGCTAGTTCTTGCCTGGAAGCTTACGACATACCAGCAAGTACATAAGTGACTTGGCATCCATAAGTGGAAGGCAAAGGTTATATCGTACCCATGTATCATAACATGTGATTTATTCATGTATTTTGTTATTTTCTGCATAGTAGACATTATCTTATCATGCTATCTCTGTAACATACTACCATGAATCATTCATTTATATACAAACACTGAAGACATGGTCACCTCATGAACAGCAGTGGTTGGTGAGATTGTTGGAACACCATGGCCACCTATTACCTTTTGTTCCAGGTTTTTATTATCGTTCTTGATCAAGCTCATGTTCGAGTTTAAGCTAAAGACTTGAGGACCGTTGATCCTGCTAACTAAAGCCTAGAGGTCAACCAATCTTCAACACCTTAGTCCCCCGTAGTTATAGGGCGGGCTGAAGGAAAGTCTTCGTGATCATCAGTGTGTCTCAGGAACCTCGAACAAATACCAGATGAGTTTATGTGTTATTCAATCCAACAAATCCTGTGAGCAGTTTCTAAAGCGAATGTCGATGATGATAACAGCTAAAGACTAGATAGCAAGATATATCCAAACTATACTGTGACAGACTTTTATAATTTGATTGGAAGATTCATCCAAGATTTTTTTACTATTATTTATTTTAATTTGTAACTATAAATAATCATACATTTTACCATCTTCCAACACCCATTTCTCATTACAAGAATATATAGATGTACATAATAAATTATGAAATTGTACTCATTTGACTTGGTAAAATTTTTAACTGTTAAATTTTGAGTTACTTTTTCTAATTTAATTATATTATCACATAGGGTTACTATAGCGAAAGTGGCACTGTATACTTCTGAAGCCTAAATCTATTGTCCAGCTCAGAGTATTCACAGCCGTAACTCACTTGTGATACCAGTGTACTTCTCGGGCACTGGAACTTCATACTTTCTGGAGAGAGATTCTACTTCTTCTCTACCACTATCATCACACTAGAGAAACCTTTCGCTACATACATAAATAATAATTTAAAGCAACTAATTAAAATAATGTAAATAATAATAATCATCAATTAGCATTGTGACCAGACAACAGATGAAGTACGCGTACTATGCTGAAGTTAAAGTACGGATGTTAACTATTGTAGGAAGCATATTTGCAGTTCGCATACTTTGTAATCGAAATTATAGATGCACGTATGCAGTTACACCAGTCTGATATATTTAATTTTAATAACCCGTTTTCTGTAGCTAAAAAAAAAAAGTATGGTCAATTAACAACACAAAAATTTGCCGTGTACCCCGATAAACCCCTTTCCTGAACCCTCGAGGGGATGGGGGTACGTGAACCATAATTTGAGAGACATTGCATAACAACATCAGTGGTAGCTAACCTTAACTCCTGCTACTCCAAGAGTGGTATATTTCACCACGACAGCCAGTGTTCGCTAAACACTAAAGAGGTACGGGCCGGGCTGGCGTAGCTGGCAACCCTTCTCAGGGCTTAATCATGTTAGCAGATAGACATCATTAATCCTTGTCATGACTCAGTATCATACGCGGTACTCCAGTTAACAAAGTTCACATATTTTTTTAATGACCAATGAACTTTAGTCTATGCTGAGAAAAAAATAAAAAACGCGGCTCGCCACAAGAAGGCAAAAACAAAAAGGGTCGATCGCGCGCTAAGATATGGTGCACTCAAAGGACACTTTGTGCACATTTTAAGTTGTCAGATTTACTCACACATGCGCTTTATATGACATAACACAGAATTATTTGTTTTACGAACTACTTTAACGGTAAATGTTGTCCCATGCAAGATACTGCCGCAGGGGATTGAATTGTTAGAGACTTGTCTGCATTAGGTTCAGCTTTATGAGGTGGGGTGACCTGACTTCATTCTCGCTACCATTTCCTACCCTAACTCAAGTGACGCTACCAGATTTAGTACACGGTAACACTGCCGCGAGAGATATAATACTTAAAACACTTTTAAATAATCTTGAGCGAGTTAACAACGATTTTATTTATACTAAGAAGAGTTATTTGCTCACAAATATTTATATTTACTGATTGTTTCAAAACATAACTCATTTTTGTGACTGCTTAAAACCAACAAACTGTCCGAGATGGAAAAGGTTTTTTTCTTTTAAATTGTTTTGGAGAAACACACTGCTGCACAGGAGGAGAAGGTCAATGAGATCTTGGAAAACAATTTAGAAAAAACAAAATCTCTCTGACAGAAATTGAGACAAGAGCTCAACAAAAAACAAAAACTCATTGACAGAAATTGAGACACGGGCTCAACAACAAAAAACACAATCTCATTGACAAAAACTCAGACAAGGGCTCAACAAAAGACAAAATCTCATTGACAGAAATTGAGACAAGGGCTCAAAAAAAAAAAACAACTCCCTGACAGAAATTGAGACAAGGACTCAACAAACAAACAAAATCTCATTGACAGAAATTGAGGAATGGGCTCAAAAAACAACAAAAATGCATGGCCAGCAACAGCAGAAACACACAGAGATGAGCAGAAGCAGCTGGCAGTGGATAGGACCGACCACTGAGGAAACCTGTTGATAGCATTGTTAGGCAGATCTTCATCTCCAGGGTCTGATAGGTACAGGGAGACCACAAAAACACAATGAGAAGAGGCATGTAGACAAAAATGAAAGGGATAAAGAGGTTTTGGTTCGGTTCTCGAGGACTATCTTCATCGCAAACAGGCAACTCCATCAGTGTGTTGGTTTGGTTTTTAAGGACCATCTTCATCACACACAGACAACTCCATCAGTGCTCCGATCTTCATCCTTAGATCACACAAGGAGGATCTCAGCACAGAGCACTAACTCCCTAACACCGGCGAGCATCCTAATGTGTATATAAGAATCACACATTCTATACATATTTTTGAGGTGGGAAGGTTTCTAATTTTTAAATTTTGTCAGGGCAGCGTCCTTATGGCCTACTCTTTACGATTTTCAACTGCCGTGGGATTTTTAACGTGCGCAACTTGCACACGGGACCTCCTATTTTGTCGCCCTTACCCGAGAAGGCTTGGTATCCGATCTCACTACCCAGGAGCCCAGGGGCGCGTATGACATCATTAGGACCACTGGTTGTGAAGTAACTATTATCCATAAATGATATTCCCTCTACTGGGAATCGAACCCAGTACCTTTAGAATTCGAGGCGGACGTCATACCTCTTAGGCACTCCAACCCCCAATATATAAAGAGTACATGGATCGCACAGGATGGCTTGGCACAAATTTGCTGAAGTCCTACGCTCCGTGGAGAGATAAATGGTAATAAATGAATGAACAACTGCTGACCTCTAGTTCACGGGAAAGAAAATGACGGATGACGATGAAGATGATGGCTATATTAGTACAGCAAGGGTGTGCAGAATCACTGCCGAAGAGACTTACTATAACAAACAGACTTTACAATCGAACCCCAGAAACACACTGGACAGTACATATTTTAAAGTAGCCAACAAAAACAATTATTTATCTTATTTCTGTCATTGTCAAATCGATTTTAACTCTTTATGCGTGATGTTTCTTCTCATCCGTTATAATGATTGTTATTATTATACATATTTATTTCAGCCACCGCCCCTTCCCTCCACTCAAGCTTTTACTGCAAATACGATCTTACACTTCACCATTTTAAATCTGCCCGTTATTTTTTTTTTCATCTTCAATGTTACCTTTCAACTCCCAAAGGAGCATACGCCTTCAAAAATTACATTCTAATTCTGTCTTCTTGTCCTCTCTCTTTCCTTCAAGGCATTTTAATGTCATCTTTATCTATCTCCTGTCTTTGACTAGTTCCCACCTCCATGTATTTTTTGGTCGCCCTCTAATTCAGTTACCATGGACATTCCAGAACGACGACTGCTTTGTAATGCTATCAACAGGTTTCCACGTTAGTGTGTCTTATGTCGAAGCAATAGTTACGGCAGTTACTTTTAGGCGTTCGTCACAGCTGTTTTTTTTTTTAATTATTTATTTTTCTTCAATATCTGTCGCACGTGCGCATACTGTGACAAAAAGTAGTTGTTTACCGTTATTTTTTTTCATAGTAAAACTGACACTTTCACATTATGTATTGATGTTGTGCGCTGTAAAGCTGAAATTTACAGCTTTACGTGCGTTACTTCAGACGTACTGCTGTGACGCGGTAGCTCAACCGCTTTACGCAAAAGACAATCCTTAGCGTTGTTGCAAATCTGGCTCCCAGAAAGTGAAATGAGAAATGATCTGATCAAGGGCACGGCGCCTATCTTGTCCCTGTGGACGCATATGTCTGCAGACATATTGGAATTTGGAGAATAAAATGTTATGATATGAATCAGAAATGTATAAATCTTGAAGATGCCTCTGAAAAAACATCAAATGGCAATCTAAGTACGCCAGGAAATATGACTTATTGAGGCATGCCTGCAGACAACAAGGCTGACTTCAGCAAATATAGGACCGAGTGGACAGAAAACGAGAATGACTACCGTCGGCCATAATGGAAATACTGAAACAGAGAACAGAAGATCTGCACAAGCAATGGTAAAAACTAATGATAAAACAAACTGGCACACTCGTGATACTGGTGTGACCTTTTAATGATTACATTCTTCTTCTTCAACCCTTAGCCGCCGACTGTCAAAGCAGCCAGTGGCCATCGCGCCTGGTGGCGTCTTGTAGGGCGGCAACAAACTGCTTCCACTTTAATGATTACATTATTGACTGTTTAAATGTTGCAGATACTAGAAAATCCATTATCCATCTTACACTTCAACAGGCAGTGTCCGACTGGTTAAGTGGTTAGAGCACTTGTCTCCCGTGGCAAAGTTACCGGGCTCTGGTATCGAAACCTAGTAGCGCCACGTTCCAGTCTACCCAGCTGCAAACGGATAACTGCCTCTGCTCTTGAGCTAAGGTAGGAAAAGGCAGCGAGGGAGGGAACCGGTCAACCTCATCTCATAAAAAAGTTGGACCTAGAATAATGAAATCTTTAACAGTGACGTACCTGCTATGGAGCAACTTTTTGCTTGAAAAGGGTTAACAAGGCTATACATCAGTTAAACAGCAAATAAACAGGTCTGAACAACAAGTCAGCCAGCACAAGCCTTCTATAGAACCTGGTAATGGCCTCAGAACTTCATTAATTACCATTTTCTCCAGGATTATTCTTTGTGTTTTTATTTATATTCTTGACGTGTGGATGCGAGTCATGGGCAATGACTACAACCCACAAAAGCCAGATCCAAACCTCAGAAATGAGGTATCTGAGGAAGGTGGTTGAAGTAACAAGAAGATACATGGTCCGCAACCAGACGATACGTCAAGGCCTAAAATCCCACCCCCTGCAGACCCAAGTAGAACAGTCTCAAGTAAGATGTCTGCAGAATGGGAGAAGATCGGCTACCACGACAACCATGGGAAATTAAGAGCCAGGGATCCAGATCTCCAGGACGACCCAGAGTCCACTGGGAGGACATTAATCAATCTTTAAAGGACCGAGGACTAGAATGGAACCAGGCCAGGAGGAAGACAGCCGATAGGATAGTATGGCGCTCTCTCTTCCAAACCTCTACACCTTACGGTAGAAGAGGAACGACTAAGTAAGTAAGTATATCTTTCACAACATTTCAGACCAAGATTTCATTCACTACATTTCAGATCAAGATATCATTCACTACATTTCAGATCAAGATATAATTTTCACTACATTTAAGACCAAGATATCATTCGCTACATTTCAGATCAAGATATAATTTTTACTACATTTAAGACCAAGATATCATTCACTACATTTCAGACCAAGATATCATTCAATACATTTCAGACCCTGCCATCACCGGTGTCAATACCTTGTCGAGGTATGGCGGCTTGCGTACCCTGATTACCCCCAGAGCTATGCCAGCGGGAATTTTACTCCTGGAAGGTTCTACCAAGCTGGACAGGTTTGCGCGGGCAGGGGTCAGACTAAAGCAAACACCCCGGTCCTCCAGGTTGGGGGTTTTAGCATAGGGCTGACACCCCTGTCCATGTAAAAAAAATTGAAGTTACGGAAACAACAACGAATAAACAAACTTTGCTGCAGGACGGACATCCGGAGTCTGAGGCTCATATGACTGTCAGTGGTGAAAGCCGAAAGGAAGCCACTAACATGAGAACGGACGTCCTGACCGCAAAACATGATACAAGAATAGGATTTTGGAATGTCAGGACAATGAATGAGACGGGTAAACTAAAACAGGTCACGGCAGAAATGACAAACTATAGGTTACACATTCTAGGGATAAGCGAGAACAGATGGACAGGGGCAGGAAAAGTTAAAACAGCAACAGGAAAAACAGTACTTTACTCTGGAAGAGAGGATGGACAGCACAATGAAGGTGTAGCCATTATTCTACAGAAAGGAATAGAAAGGACATTACTGGAATGGAAACCCATCAACAACAGACTGGTAAGATTAAGATTGAGAGGTAGATTCACCAATACTACAATAATACAATGCTACGCACCAACGAATGACAGCGATGAAGAAGTCAAGGATGAATTCTATCAACAACTGCAGAAAGAAATGGAAGACACACCTAGATATGATCTTATTATAGTAATGGGAGACCTCAATGCGAAAGCTGGTACACACAATACATATAATAAAAGAGTAATGGGGAAATGCGGCAGCGGAACAGCAAACGAAAATGGGGATAAATTAATAAGTTTCTGTAGTATTAACAACCTGGTCATTGGAGGAACACTTTTCCTACATAAAGAAATTCACAAATTAACATGGGAATCACCAAATGGTCGGGACAGAAACCAGATAGGCCACATCATGATTAACGGTAGATGGAGACATGCATTACAAGATGTGAAGGTAAGAAGAGGTGCAGATGTGGGAAGTGATCATCATTTAGTAGGAGCAAAACTGAAAATGAAACTAAGAAGGGCTGGACCAACTATAACTACACAGAAAAGGTTTGACATCAGCAAATTGAAGGACCCCCTTACCAGAAAAGCTTTTGCGGCTGACATAAAGAAACGATATAAATTTGCCAAAAGTCAGGAAAAGACATTGACTGATGATATAGACCAAAAATTCAACACCATTTCAACAATATATAAGGAAAGCAGCAAATCATGCTTGGGATTCCAGGAAAGGAAGAAGCAAGACTGGATAACACCAGAAACATTAAACATCATAACACTGAGAAAGGAAATGAAAAGAAAGAAAACAGAAGCGAAGTCCCCCAGGTTAAAGCAACTATATAGCGAACAGTACAGTCAGCTGGACAAGGAAGTTAAACGCCAAACCCGAGCCAACAAAAGGAATTTCCTAGACGATCTTGCAAGACAGGCAGAAGAGGCAGCACTGAGAAATGAACAAAGCACAGTATACAAAATAACTAAATTCATCAGCGGAAAACGAGGTGCAAACAATATTACATTAGTAAGAGATAAGCAAGGAAATCTCATCACGACAGCAGATGGACAGGAAACAAGATGGGCAGAGCACTTCAGAGAAACTCTGAACAAGGAACCACCAGAGACACAACTGAATGTTCCTGAGGCTGAAAACGATCTACATGTAAATACAGACATTCCACGAAAAGAAGAAATCATCACAGCAATCAAATGGTTAAAGAACGGAAAAGCTCCTGGCCATGATAACTTAAATGCAGAGCTATTTAAGACAGACTCTGAGCTAGCAGCAGAACTATTAGAACCACTATTTGCACAAGTCTGGAAAACGGGGACAACACCATCAAAGTGGAACAAAGGAATAATTGTCAAATTGCCCAAGAAGGGAGATCTTGCAGACCGCAATAATTGGAGAGGAATCACTCTTCTCTCAGTTCCCAGCAAAATACTAGGCAGGATAATTATACAGAGAATTTCAAAAGCAGTAGTCCACAAACTGAGGAAAGAACAAGCAGGATTTAGAAAGAACAGAAGATGTGTAGATCATATATTCACTCTCAGAATGGCAAAGACAGCTGTACATTAATTTCGCTGATTTTGAAAAGGCTTTTGACAGCATACATAGGGACAGTTTATGGAAAATACTGAGGGCTTATGGAATTCCAAGCTGCATAGTGTCAATCATAAAAAGCCTCTATGCCAACTTTACGTGTAGTGTTGGGCAGAGCAACCTAACCTTTGAGGCGAAGTCAGGAGTACGACAGGGATGCCCCTTATCGACCACTCTATTTTTAACAGTCATAGATTGGGTGATGCGCCAGACAACATAGGGCAGTCCAAGAGGAATAAGATGGACTACATTTTCTACATTGGAAGATCTGGAATATGCAGATGACATTGCACTACTAGCACATTCACATCAACACATCCAGGAAAAAACGGATAGACTTAATAAGTTTAGCCAGCAGGTGGGCTTGAACAATTTAAAGAAGTCTGAGGTCATGACGCTCAATGTGAACAACCCTGAGCCCATATCAGTAAGGAATCAGCAACTGGTACAGACAGACACCTTCACATACCTAGGATGCATAGTAACACCAGACGGCGGGGCAGGCAAAGACATCAACATCAGAATGAATAAGGCAAGAACAGCCTTTTTTAGCCTAAACAACATCTGGAAGTGGTCTCAATACAGCACAAGCACAAAATTAAGATTATATCAGAGCTGTGTGCTTTCTGTATTTCTCTAAGGTGCGGAATGCTGGAGAGTTACAGAGAAGGAAATGTCGAAATTGTCCTCTTTTCATACAACATTCCTAAGAAAAATTCACCGAATCTTTTGGCCGAATACCATCACCAACCAAGATCTGCTTACTCAGTGCAAGCAAGAGGACATGCACACCATCATAGCTGGCAGACGCTGGAGCTGGGTTGGCCATGTCCTCAGAAGAGACCCCGATGCCATCACAAGAACAGCTATGCTTTGGACCCTTGTGTGGTGAAAAATTCTAATCCACATATATAAATTAGAAAATAAATGTAAAGCCCAACGAAGTAATTCAATAGAAAGAAAGAAGAATGGTGAAAGACCAGTGCTTTCCCAATAGCGTACACCTGCGTTGTAGAACGCCATAATGGCTGAACCAGAGATCCCCTTTTTCTACCTCGTCTGCTTAACTGTAACGCTTCCACGTACGATAGTAAAAGCCTACAGCATCATACACGCGTTTCTAAAAATAAAACTGGTACTGTATTTCTTAGACGACCTTGATAGGCACACTGCTTAATGATCTAGATATAATACTAGCATTAATGTCATTATACACACTACATTAACCTAAAAGACAGACGGGCTTAGAAGAGAGAGAGAGAGAGAGAGAGAGAGAGAGAGAGAGAGATGCACGGAGGAACGCATGCAATTGTACCACGTCGTCTCGCGATTAAAAAGTGAACGCGAAAGGCATGAAGGCCTGATTTTTTCCAAATAAACAGTAAATAAAAAAACACTAACGATACGAGGTTAGGTTTTGAAAACAGGTTTAAAATCTTACTGGGAAACCTGACATTCTACTGATTTATGTCTAAGCTCCTGACATTAGTCTGACAGTACAGAAGACATCCCTTGGTATGGAAGTGAACAGATGGTAACAGCACGACTATCATAGAAAAATACATATTTTGAATGAAGCCACTTAGCCCCATTGAACTTATATATTCTTGTGCCTTAGGACTTGCTGACAAAGAATATGTTATGTGTTATGCAAATAGTCTAGTAATTAACAAATTATAGCCAAAATACTATAGTGGGGTTGTCTGACAGCACAAGATCATATTTGCTTGTAATGGCATGTTTGAAAAACACTGCTTTAGGGGAAATGAGGCCAACAAGTTAGATACGATTTGATTGGCTGTAGTAATATGTAAGGCGAAACCTTATTAGTCGAACTGCAAATACTATTATTGTTGTTAATGGCTACGTGTAGGATGGGTAAAATTTTTCAAAGGCTCTTGTAAACATGGTCTCATTGGTTAGAACGTTCGATATAGTCAAATAGAAGCGTCAGTTCAGGGCCAGTTTTGAAAATAAATTTTGTAAGAAGCAAGTGCGTTGAGATAAAGCAAATATTTTTCTAATAAAAGCCAGATCGAAATTGTGCCAGAATTCATCGCCAGTCAACGTTACTTGTGTATATTTCCTTGAATTGTGGTAAGCTAGACATATTTCCTATATATATATATATATATATATATATATATAATATATGTATATATATATATATATATATATATATATATATATATATATATATATATATATATATATATATATATATATATATATATATATATATATATATACATACACACATACACACATACATACATACATACATACATACATATATATATATATATATATATATATATATATATATATATATATATATATATATATATATATATATACATATATATATATATATATACATATATATATATATATATATATATATATATATATATATATATATATATATATATATATATATATATATATATATATATATATATATATATATATATATATATATATATATATATATACATATATATGCAAATTTAATATGGAATGATAAATTGTGTCTGTATGTGTGTGGTTCAGTAGCAAACAGAAGGCAAAGCCTAGATATTGCTCTACCATGTAAAAGCTTGTCAGAGAGGAGTATAACTGCATAGGCATATATGGGATTGCCAATTCGTAACATGACACCTATCCTATTGTATAGAAGGAATTAACGCTGGAATTGCAGAGGCGTTGTAACCATTAGGGAGAGGAATACTGGTGTATATTGTCACATGAGAAGCTGGCAGTTGGCCTACAGCGCTGAATTCTGTGTTTGTAATGTCCTGTACTTCAGTGTGGAAATAGATTATATATTAGTTCTGAAGAAGGAGCTACAACCTTCTTATTTCAGGGACCGTGGTACTGAAGTATTAGAGCAGCACCTGGTCTGAGTTTTGCTGGATCCAGAGGGCTGGCAGCAGACTCCTTGTCTAAGATATCGACCAGTGGTGTATTTCAAGATAACTGAGAAGCAAGCGAGCAGAGGAGACAGTTTTCCTGCCGCCGACATATGAGTTAAGACTTTGTCAGCCAGAGCAGCTCACCCTTGTATAACCCACCCTAAAAGTGACTGTAATACTAAATCAAGAGGGACAGTTATTGTTTTACAAATAAAAAGAAACTGTGATCCCTTCAATATTATTTCCACCAGTAACAAACACATGAAGTCGTGATGACAAACAACAACCTAGCTTCAAAAGCCAGTATTACCTCATAATACTACATCACAACACTACACACATATTGTAATAATATTATATGTCAGGACAAAGATCCTTTGTATAAATGTTGTACATAAACATTGTGTATACCTTTGATTGTGATTCCTGATTCACTCTGTAGTTGGATCAGGATATCTATTATTGAAAGAAACTAATACATAATTTAAAAGTTAACACTTGACTTACTTAAGCTAGTCTTCTAGAGTGTTATATGTATGTGCTTGTCATAGTGTTGCAAAGTGTTGTGGATCTTAAGTAAAGTGTTTATCTGTCTGTTGGTTGTTGTGAACTTACACTTCATCACTATCATAACCCTAGACATTCAACGTAGTCATCACAATATTCCAGAATAAGTCTGATTGAGGTCTAAATGTGGTAGCAAAGTAAGGTCATCTGTAACACACCACACTTATTAGATACAGATACCTTCACAGCTGATCTCAGTCAGTACACTAAGTCCCCAATAACTATTTTTATAATCCCAACTTACCACACCCTGAAGGAAAACGAAAGAGAGGCCGACCAAAAACAACCTGGCGGAGGACTGTGGAGGCTGAGATGCACAGAATGAACCAGAGTTGGGGCATTGTACGAAGGATGGCCGCCGACCGAGCAAAGTGGAATCAATTTGTTGTTGCCCTACAAGACGCCCCTAGGCGTGATGGCCACTGACTGCTTTGACGGTCGGCGGCTAAGGATCAAAGAAGAAGACGAAGAAGACATTTCATACCAAAACATCCTTCACTACATTCGAGGCCAAGATATCCTTTACTACATTTCAGACCAAAATATCCTTTAAAATTTTGCAGACAAAGATATCCTTCATTACATTTCAAAGATATCTTTCACTACATTTCAGACCAAGATATCTTTTACTAAATTTCAAACCAATGTATCCTTCACTACACTTCAGACCATGCTATTTTTACCGCATTTACGATCAAGACACCATTGTATTACACTACAACAATGTAGTATCACACAGACAGACCACTAGTGTTTGTAATAATACACATTCCCCAAAAAATCAGAGTAAGCGCCCCTAGCAGGTTCGTTATTAATTTTGCTCAAGTTAAAAAAAAAAAAAAAAAGAAGAAAAAAAAACCAAACCCAACACAGCGCCATCTCGTCTTGAAAATTAGCCCGCTGCTGGTCCGGCTAAACAAACAAACATCTCGAAGACCGAGGGGCTGCTCCAACCCCTTACCCCCAACCTCCTCATTTTTTTTAATCTCTCGGTGTTGCGACCCTCCCCTTTCCCTCCATGTAATGACACTGGTCTCCGGATTTCTTGATATGAAAAGTCCCTGGTTCGCAAATAAATATTAGTTCACTTATTTCTTCTCTTGCTGAATTATTAATAAGTTCAGTTACATACTTTTCTGTTCCCACTGGATCGCTCCCCCACCCCCCCCCCCCGTCCAGTAACCTCATTTATTAGGTAATAAAAGAAATTTTTCAGTTTTTCACGCCTCCACAACCTAAACTTATCACCTCTCATTTTTTTTTTAATGTATGCCCATTTAACCGCATCTCCTTTCTATCTCTCCTCATATAATGAATATGCATGCACATTTAACCGTATCTCCTTTCTTTCTCCCCTCACATAATGAATATGCGAGCATATTTAACCGTATCTCCTTTCTTTCTCCCCTCACATAATGAATATGCGAGCATATTTAACCGTATCTCCTTTCTTTCTCCCCTCACATAATGAATATGCGAGCACATTTAAACGCATCTCCTTTCTATCTCCCCTCATATGCAAAAAACATGCATGCGCATTACCCGTATCTCCTTTCGTTCTTCCTTCCTTCCAACACACACACACACACACATACATGCACATTTAACCGTATCCCATTTCTGTCCCTCCCTCCCCCTCCTGCATCTAACAGTATGTCCTATCTTTCTCCCCTCCCATACAGAACATGCACATTTAATCGCATATCTCCTCACATAATGAATACGCATGCACATCTAACCGTATCTCCTTTCAAACTACCCCCATGCTGCTACGGGTGGCCGGGGGTCGTCTCTACGGACAAAAACAAAAAATAAACAATAGCCATTATTCTGACTCGGCATGTTGTAAATATCGACTACGGCGGGTGAGTGAGGTTGTATAGTAAGCATGCCATGAGGTTGTACAGTAAGCATGCCATGAGGTTGTACAGTACGCATGCCATGAGGTTGTACAGTAAGCATGCCAAACGCCAGTACTGTAGTAGCACGTGATATACTGTGACGCAGGCTACCCCTGCAAGGGGTTCAACTGCTGCGGTAACCTAATGCTCCTAAAGCAGCAAGAACTGAGACATTTTATCCATCTGTAGGGTGTGGTGTGTGGTGGTGAAGTTCGGGAGGAAAAAAAGGTGCTGTCTCCACTGGACGTAATTTCCCAACTTATTTTTTTTTTTTTTTACCGTGCACCAAATTTTGTCGCCAAATCAATTCTTGTGTTTAACCCGGTGCCTGCAATCTGTATTAGAACCCCTCTCCTCAATCTAGTTTTTTTTTGCCCTCCCCCTCCCCTGCTCCAGATTGGAGACGAAATAATTGGAGAAGGGTAAACGTCCTGCTAGGCGGCACTGCCTCCAAAATCCCTCCTTCGCCATCCTCAACTTCTCTCTCAACACCCTCCTTAAAAACATCTACGTTTGCTGGAGCTGCGGTAGCAACTGCCATGTAGATGAATTTAATATTACATTTGTATAATGAAAGGGGGCAGCGCTGGTGCCTGGAACCCCCAAATTATTCATTAGGGTCCCCTCTTAATGACACTCCCTGTCAAATTTGCTTACGAGCGGCTCTGTATGCCTGGCTAGGTTCTCCTCGATTAATCAGATCTTTCCAATCGCTCTAATGGTATGCCCCGCGCGACATTGCGTCAGATAGGGAAATGTTCACAAATAAGGGGAAGTATGGGGACGAAACTTTTTAGTTTCTTCTTTTAATGCGTCAGGTTAAAAAAAAGCATATTTTTTTAATGCGTCAGGTTAAAATAAAATTAAACAGAAAAAAACAGAAAAGAAAGAAAAAACCTAGAAGAATAAATTTTAGTTTATTACTTAAAAAATATACCCCAAGCTGGACTCCCTCAACCCCCGGTTTCGGAATTTTCTTTTTTAATTTTATTTTTTTCAGCGTGCTTTTATTTATTAAATTTTTTTTTTTTCGTTCTCCCGCTTTTAACGCTTTAGTAAATTTGAAATAAAACTATGAATTCTGAGCTCAGTAAGCTGTAACCCCTGTTGGGACTTGATCTTCCAGGTTGTGGCGCTAATGATGGGTGATATCAACAGGAACAAAATACTTTAGAGGAGATCTGGGACTAAGTCCTGAAAGAGGGAGGGAAGACGGGAGACGGGGAGATGAGAAAAGGGGGGAGGGGGGTATTATTTGTGAGCATGCTGACAGTTATGATCTTCACGACTGGATCAACTGTTGAGCACCATTATGGATCGGGAGACAGAAGATAAGCAGGAGGAGGCGGATATTACGACGCCTGGAGTAAGAATGCAGCATCATGAAATGGACTGAAAGCACTCTGTCAGAACTTACCATCAAAGAACGAAACGGTTTAAAAAGATATGGTAGACGGGAGGTCGCTATGTGGCCCGAATGGCAATCAGTATTTACACTACAGTCTTAATCTAACCCCCAACCCTGTTACCAGCATTGTCAAACAGCTAGCCTTAACATATCACCAACCTTGTTACCAGCTTTGTCAAACAGCTAACCTAACATAACACCAACCCTGTTACCAGCTTTGTCAAACAGCTAGTCTTAACATATCACCAACCCTGTTGCCAGCTTTGTCAAAAATAATAACGTCCGACAAACATTGAAGCAGTATTAAAAACAAAAACCAAAAATTCCAACTTGAAGCGAAACGCCCCGTATCGATTGCCACTCATTCAACATACAGCCTCGTGTCTACTATTTCCTACTTCAATCAACGATATACATACATTTTAGTATTCTACTGTAGTCAACATTGCCATGCGTAGAGCATACGTGTTCAGCATAATGTTTGTCGAAAGGACAACGTGTACCGGACACATTCATGTATTAGAACAATCTATGAGTAAGCAAGAACATATTCATATAAGAAATAAAGTCCAACAAAACAATAGGAATCTTCCACTATTAGGTCAAGCAGTACTACTGCATGGCTATAAAAACACGGAGAACAACAAAAGACGACAACCAAGAACATATAGACTTTCATAAATGGGTGTTTACTGAGAAACGACAGACAGCAATGGTATGACGGGATAGTAAATGTGGGAAATGATGACAAATACATGGGCCCGAGGAATAAGAAGTGTGAAGCAGACGCTGGTGCTGGATATGACACCCACTGGGGAAACCTGCTGACAGCATAAGAAGACAGTCCTAGTTCTGGAAAGAGGAGACGAGGGGGAAGAGAAGGAGGACGAAAAAAATGCCACTTCTTCTGTGTTCACTCTCAGACGTGACACTTCTGTGTTCACTCTCAGACGTGACACTTCTGCATTTACTCTCAGACGTCAACTTGAATATATTCAAAGAAAGCAGTGGTCAACTTAAGGCTGTTGGTATCTCCGTAGAGTTTTTTCCAGGAATGGTACTGGTGATGGATATGTCCGCTGTCTCTGGTCCTCATATGTTGGGCATCTTTGAAGTTGATTTTCACACATGACACGGATATTGGGAATAATAATAATTTGACACGCTGAAAGTGGTTTGGTCAACTGATCAGATTGGAGGCCGATAGCTTACCACCACTACGCGCTTACTATACTATGAATATATGAGGAGAACTGCCGTAAGACGGGGGTAAAACGGTAGAATGAAAAAAAATTGCAAAAACACACACATAGTAATACGTCTTACAAAGAGAAAGGACAAGAAAAACCTACGTTGTGGCCACAAGGCCTTCGTCAGGGACAGACAAACAAGAGACGGGGAGGGGGGAGAGTGAGAATTAAGTGGAGAACATGAAACTACAGAAATAAGAGAAAAATACTCCCTTATGTGTTGTCACATGTTGGAGCAAAGATGGCTGACACTAAACCGGAAGTGGATAGCTTACTATAGTAGAGGATCTGCTTCCAGAGCACGTTGATGGTCAAGAGTCACATGATAGACAACATCACAGAAATCCTACAACACGGACTCATAGCGGCCATTGCGACAGACTTAGCTCAAGAGCCCAAAGTTCAGCTCCCCACTAAGCTTCACGGCAGAATGGACAGAAAAGTTCAGTAAGTGGAAATGTTGAAAAGAATACATACGTTCTTAATAAATCTGGAACAGTTTTTCATTTTGTAGCGTGTTGTGTCAATTTTAACATAACACATACGAGTGTCAATTAAAACATACGAGTGTCATACGAAGCCACGTCCAGCCCCCGGGGTCTCTGACGAAACAAAGACAGAATAAAATGACTGCTTCTTCAGCCATGACGTAAGTAACGACTAATGCGAGACTGTGAATGAGGCCGCCCAATCACATCACGTAAAACCCAATGCTACAGACACCAATACTACAAGAGAACATATATGTTTGGTGAAGGCGCCCTGAAACAGCATCACCTACAGCGGTAGCCCCAAGCTCCATAAAGAGTAAAAAGGAAATGAGAGAAGAGAATACAAATGTCTGAATAGTTAGCAAAGGAACCTGGTTCGAAACCAGCTCCCGACACGCTTCAGTCTACTTAGTTGTAAAAAGAAGTACTCGGCTCGGTTCTTTAGTTAGGGAAGGCAAAAGCAGTGAGAACGGGAGCTGGTTACCCAATCTGATAAAATTAAGACCTAGTAATTGTAGCCACAGCGCCAAGAAATTGTGCCACTGGTTCTAGAATTTGAGAGGTTGCATCAAGGATATCGTTTCTTACCTGGCTCCCAGGAACTCGCTGGCTCCCATTTCACATAAAATGTCGGCACCCCTGACAGATGAATGTTGAGTCGTAAAGTGAGTTAGAAGTGAATACAGTCACAGTCTGTCAAATGTTTTACACAGAAGAGAACGTAGTCACAGTCTGTCAAATGTTTTACACAGAAGTGAACATAGTCACAGTCTGTTAAATGTTTTACACAGAAGTGAACATAGTCACTCTTTAGGCAGGATAATTATACAGAGAATTTCAAAAGCAGTAGACCACAAACTGAGGAAAGAACAAGCAGGATTTAGAAAGAACAGAAGATGTGTAGATCATATATTCACTCTCAGGAATATTATAGAGCAGTGCTCAGAATGGCAAAGACAGCTGTACATTAATTTCGTTGATTTTGAAAAGGCTTTTGACAGCATACATAGGGACAGTTTATGGAAAATACTGAGGGCTTATGGAATTCCAAGCTGCATAGTGTCAATCATAAAAAGCCTCTATGCCAATTTTACGTGTAGTGTTGGGCAGAGCAACCTAACCTTTGAGGTGAAGACAGCAGTACGACAGGGATGCCCCTTATCAACCACTCTATTTTTAACAGTCATAGATTGGGTGATGCGCCAGACAACAGAGGGCAGTCCAAGAGGAATAAGATGGACTACATTTTCTACATTGGAAGATCTGGAATATGCAGATGACATTGCACTACTAGCACATTCACATCAACACATCCAGGAACAAATGGATAGACTTAATAAGTTTAGCCAGCAGGTGGGCGTGAACATCAATTTAAAGAAGTCAGAGGTCATGACGCTCAATGTGAGCAACCCTGAGCCCATATCAGTAAGGAATCAGCAACTGGTACAGACAGACACCTTCCCATACCTAGGATGCATAGTAACACCAGGGCAGGCAAAGACATCAACATCAGAATGAATAAGGCAAGAACAGCCTTTTTTAGCCTAAACAACATCTGGAAGTCCTCTCAATACAGCACAAGCACAAAATTAAGGTTATATCAGAGCTGTGTGCTTTCTGTGCTTCTCTAAGGTGCGGAATGCTGGATTGTTACAGAGAAGGAAATATCGAAATTGTCCTCTTTTCATACAACATGCCTAAGAAAAATTCACCGAATCTTTTGGCCGAATACCATTACCAACCAAGATCTGCTTACTCGGAGCAAGCAAGAAGACATGCACACCATCATAGCTGGCAGACGCTGGAGCTGGGTTGGCCATGTCCTCAGAAGATACCCCGATGCCATCACAAGAACAGCTAAGCTTTGGACCCCTGAAGGAAAACGAAAGAGAGGCCGACCAAAAACAACCTGGCGGAGGACTGTGGAGGCTGAGATGCAAAGAATGAACCAGAGTTGGGGCACTGTCCGAAGGATGGCCACCGACCGAGCAAAGTGGAATCAATTTGTTGTTGCCCTACAAGACGCCACTAGGCGTGATGGCCACTGACTGCTTTGACGGTCGGCGGCTAAGGATCAAAGAAGAAGAACATAGTCAGAGTCTGTCAAATATTTTACACAGAAGTGAACGTAGTCACAGTCTGTCAAATGTTTTACACAGAAGTGAACATAGTCACAGTCTGTTAAATGTTTTACACAGAAGTGAACATAGTCAGAGTCTGTCAAATGTTTTACACAGAAGTGTACATAGTCACAGTCTGTCAAATGTTTTGTGTAATAGTCACAGTCTGTTAAATGTTTTACACAGAAGTGAACATAGTCAGAGTCTGTTAAATGTTTTACACAGAAGTGACCACAGTTATCCTTATCCTTTGTCTTGTTACAAGCGCACTTTTCTCCATTCCACTTTCAATTTTATTCTTCTTCCCCTATCATCTAATTCACTTTAGATTTGTTACTCATCTTTTCGGTTCACGTCTGTATCTGTTTTTTTTTCCTCCCATATGTGAACCATTCTTCTTCCTCGTTCGTCCTGAAAAGGACGTTGGTTGCGTAATGTCGCCGTTTACAGCGAAGCTGCGATATTTGCACCTTTCAGCTCGACACATCCGACTTCCGCACGGCATTTTTTGGGACCGGGTTTGCATTGCCTTTTCGATCCCTGCTCTCTCGGCCAGACTGCAGTGATGCAGCCTGTTTCCAGGACCACCACATGGAGGTGGAGTAGGGTCTTGGTCAGCTCTGGTAAGCTATGAGTCGCTGACTGCATTCATCTCTTTTTCTGCGTCTCCGGTCCATGAACCATTCAATTACTCGATCATTCCCGATTATTTTATGTATGTGCTCTGTATTCGGCAGTACTGGTTAGAATGCAATGGTTTATCTTGTGGGCAGACAAAGTCTGATCTGAAACCAACCCACCCCACCCAAAAAAAAAATGCAGTAGAGAGTGATCAAGGGTGCACAAAGAGAAAAGCAGACAAAAGTTGATCTGAAGCTTTACAAATATTTCCTCGCGATAAATGAAAAAAAAAAGCTGTCTAACTGTGTTGCGCAATTCCGTGTACTTTCCGGGGATGTCTGAAGAGACAAAGACAAAACAGGATTACTGCACCCTGAGGTATGTCGTGCAAGGTTACCAGATATGTCGTGCAAGGTTACTAATATGAGGTCGTGCAAGGTTACCAGGTATGTCGTGCAAGGTTACTAATATGAGGTCGTGCAAGGTTACCAGATATGTCGTGCAAGGTTACTAATATGAGGTCGTGCAAGGTTACCAGGTATGTCGTGCAAGGTTACTAATATGAGGTCGTGCAAGGTTACCAGGTACGTCGTGCAAGGTTACTAATATGAGGTTGTGCAAGGTTACCAGGTATGTCATGCAAGGTTACTAATATGAGGTCATGCAAGGTTACCAGGTATGTCGTGCAAGGTTACTAATATGAGGTCGTGCAAGGTTACCAGGTATGTCGTGCAAGGTTACTAATATGAGGTCGTGCAAGGTTACCATGTATGTCGTGCAAGGTTACCAGGTATGTCGTGCAAGGTTACTAATATGAGGTCGTGCAAGGTTACCAGGTATGTCGTGCAAGGTTACCAGGTATGTCGTGCAAGGTTACTAATATGAGGTTGTGCAAGGTTACCAGGTATGTCGTGCAAGGTTACTAATATGAGGTTGTGCAAGGTTACCAGGTATGTCGTGCAAGGTTACTAATATGAGGTCGTGCAAGGTTACCAGGTATGTCGTGCAAGGTTACTAATATGAGGTCGTGCAAGGTTACCAGGTATGTCGTGCAAGGTTACTAATATGAGGTCGTGCAAGGTTATCATGTATGTCGTGCAAAGTTACTAATATGAGGTCGTGCAAGGTTACCAGGTATGTCTTGCAAGGTTACTAATATGAGGTCGTGCAAGGTTACCAGGTATGTCGTGCAAGGTTACTAATATGAGGTTGTGCAAGGGGCTGGAAACCTCATCATTTAAAACAAATTGCTGCAGAAATTCCCGCTGCATGAGCACGTGACTGACTGCCTGGTGCCTGACTTCCTGCAAGGGGACAAGCTGCAATGGTTGCGCCGAGCTCTGTAAAGTGCGCAAAAGAAATTAATGATGATGATGTGGTCCACGAAGATAACCGTAGAACTGATGAAAACCCCCAGACAAGTGCCAGTGAAACAGGATATGAGACAAATATGCGGGTGATTGACGCAACATGTCAAAAGGAAACCTGCTGACTGCATTACAAGGCCGCCCTTGCTTTGGAACCCCCAGGGTAAAAGATAAAGAGGGAGACCCCAAAAACACACGGAGAAGAGAAAATGAGATAGAGATAGAATGAATAAAGAAGACATAGAAAGTCCTTGAGCGAACGAAGCAGGGCATACGGACTTGTCATGAATTTTTTGAAGCCTGTGCTCCTCAAGCAGCTGACAAAAATGACCGAATGATAAAGTGGTGCAATACAGACAATGTAAAGACCTGTTTTACTGAGTCATAAGAAGCAAAAGCGCCAAAGTTTCGGTCACAGAAGGTTCTCCTAAAGTCAAATCAACTGCACAAAAAATCCGACAATTGTCAATTTAAAGAATGAATTGATGAAAGAAGGGAAAGCAAATTACACATGTCTTCGTAGAAAAATTCTACTTTTTTTTTTTAAAACAGCTTGTTTATGTGCTATAGAATATATGAGAAAAGCACTGTTACATAAGCATTACATGTCAGTTCCCGACAGAGCAAATGCCCTCACCATGTCTGTGCCATCCGTTCAAGATCTTTCCATATTTTTTTACCCCTTTCATTCATATTATCTCTAGCTCTATTCTTTGTATGTTTTTCAGTAACGCGCTCACGTCTGCGCGGACTGCACACGATATTAGTGCAGCATAAGTAGATGCAAGATGGGGGCAGGGAGAGGGGGGTGGGGCCACTTAAAATTAAATATTACTAAAAATTCTTCCCGAGGTGCGAAAAATGCCAAATAATGCTTTACCAAACGGCAAAGTAACGAATCTATTTTGATCATGGTAGTTTGTAATCCAGGGTCAGAGGACAGTATATCTCATCCCACCAACAATGTTGTGACAGGGACGGCTGAAGAGCGGGACAAGACAAGTGTCCCGACCGTGGGGGTAATTGCTTTTTTTCGTAATCACTTCATTTTTCACGCCGTCCCGCGGATACAGGACACAGCATCGCCTTGAAAAATTTCCACATCTCATCTCTTATTTTCCACACACAAAAAAGAAAACTACTCCCCTCATATCACATCAGTCCCTGACGCATGCCTCCTCTATCCTCTTTCTTCATTTAAAATACTCTCATATATTTTGCATACCTCAACCTTCTTCTCACACAAAAACACAGACGCAGATACGTGCATACACATTAACCCATTTGTAGCCACCCTTTGCCCCCTTCATATATATTTGGTAGCTTCATGTTCCGTGTGCCTCTTTCTTCCTTCTTTTTTCATTTCTGGGCCCATTCCATTTTCTACTTCCCAGATTTGAGCTATTTCTGTTTTTCGCTCTCATTTCTCCCCGGCAACCGACGGAGGTCAGCAATTTAATGATATTGATCAAGTCGGATTCTCATGGATCTCTCGCCCCAAATTTGCACTTCCATAATCAACCGTCGTTAAACAGAGGGAATGCGGACAAAATACTAGGCAGCGGCTAGCAAACGGATTTTTGGTGTAAGATGGAGTGAACTGTTGGAGGGGGGTGCAGGCGAGAACACAAAAAAAGGGGGGAGGGGGAATGAGGTGCCGAGATGAAACAGCTCACCACAAAAAAAAAGACAAAGATTATGTACATTTTATCATTCCATTCCCCTTTCCTCTTTCCATTTTTGTCTTCCATTATTTTGGATGTCTTATGGAAACCCATTTATCGTTCCCCCTCTTTAAAAAAAAAAAAGTATGGAACGGCACTGGGGTAAAAATGGAAATATATTTTTGCTTGTCTGGGCTGTAGTCGTCATTAAGCGCTGTCGTTGTCATTAACTGTGTTGATGCTTCTGTTGCAATGCACTCTAGAGGTCTGAGATGATGCGTTTCAGGGAAGGGGTTGGAGGAAGGAGGCAGGGGGAGACAGGCTAGAAGACAGAAGAATCAGCTCTGCCGAGATCCATAACATTATTGAGCTCGCTGATAAGTTTATGATGTAGAGGTCGAATTTAATGACTTATTTCCAACATGAAGGATCGGAGTGGAGCCCCAGCTGCGACCCTGTTAATGAAATTTAGCTGCGAAGCTATCAATTCTCCGGTAACGTCGCCCGAGCAGATCGTCGTGGGCCGGTGTCACGGGCCCTTAAGTGGCCTTTCTTATCAATAACTTCAGCCGCTCTAATAAGTATGTGTTCGTGGCCAGACAGACTGACGTCAAGTTCAGAAATTAATACAAGCAGATAACACGCCCGCCAAGACATTACATCTTCTGGGGGCGGACATGGTGAAACAGGCAGGATTTGAACATTTTTCTTACTGTCCGAAAACATACACAATAATTTTTTTTAAACAAAAAATGTTGTTAGGAAGAAAAAAACAACAACAGCATGGTGGCATTAAAAAGAGTCTAAAAAATATCGCTAAACAATTACTAAAATTGCAAACAAGAAAATAAATTCACAAAATCAAACCCACAAAGCCTCAACGTCAAAGCTTACATGAACATAAATATTATTTAGCGCAAAAAACAATGCTAACGTTTAATTTTCTTTACGGGATGCCTTAAACCTGACGGTATTAACACCCAATATTATTACGTCTGAAGCGACCTTCTATATGTATGTTTTAGTTTGTTCTAGAATTCTATTACCATTTTATTTCTTCGCCGCTTGCCCATCGCACTAGTCGGTACTTCTTGTAATATTTTATTTCTTCCTTATTATTTTTTGTTTTTTCTAGTTTTCTACTGTTGTTGTTGTTGTTGTTTAACTAGGGCTGCTGAGCTTGTCGCTCTTTATGCAGCCAATACCAAATTGAAGAGCCATCGGTATTATCTACACGGTAGATCTAGGCTTTTCCTGTGGTTTTTCTGCTATTTCAAAACGTGTTGAGCTGAAGTCATGAACTCCAGTTTCGCCAGCTTGGCTTGCATTTAAAGGATCATCACATCTGGTCTCAAGCTAGGAGGAAGAAGCGTGTGGCATACTGTGCATGCCCCGCCATCCAAGGGGGCTTTCCAAATATGAAGAGATAAAATACTGTGCTCTGGATCTGGGCTCTCCCAAGGAATCATTACGTGCTACACAGAGAGACCTCCCAGCTCCCCCTGCCTATCATGGAGTCCATAGTGAGATCCACCTGCATACATGCAACTAGTTAAAAGCCAGAATTACGTCTAGGGCTCAAGTGACTCCTCCAAGCTTAGTGTGCAATGCTAGGTTCTCATCATGTTTCACCACAGGGAGAATCTCTGAAAGTGTATGGATGTTTTCAAGAGCAATGAGGGCGTAAATAGCCTCACAGACAGAGGTTTCACCCATAAATCTAGCCACTCTTCTCGTGTTTGGACATTTCACCCTTAAATCTAGCCACTTTCTTCAGGCTTTGATATTTATTTTTTACTCTTGCCACTCTCCTCAAGTTTGGACATTTCCCCCTTAAATCTAACCACTTTCCTCAGGTTTGGATATTTCACCCTTAAATCTAACCACTTTCCTCAGGTTTGGACACTTCACCCTTAAATCTTACAACTTTCCTCAGGTTTGGATATTTTACCTTTAAATCTAGCCAGTTTACTCAGATTTAGATATGTTACCTTTAAAATATAGCCATTTCCCTCAGATTGGACATTTTACCTTTAAAAGCAACAGGTTTAATTAAAGATTTAGAAGCAAATTAAAACTGTCATATATCAGGTCTTCTTCTTCTTCTTCCGTCCTTAGCCAAAGACCGACCAAGCAGTCAGAGGCCATCACGCCTTGTGGCGTCTTAAGGGCAACAGCAGATTGATTTTCTCTGTTGCAGTTTCCCATCACGCCTAGCGGCGTCTTTAGGGCAACAACAAATAGATCCATCTGCCGTTGTTTCCGTAATCGGTGTGACAAGCCAACGGGTGATCAGCCCATTGGGCTATATATCAGGTGGTCCAACTAAAATAACTTCGAGGTCAACTGCGATCGATTCCCCCCCCCCCCCCCCCAAATCGCAGCAGAACAATCCACTAAGAGTACTATTACCCAGCGTTGCAGCAGGTAAATGGCATTACGCATCCATCTACCAAACACTGCCATTTTCAATAACGACAAGGCTGCTCTGTTATGTCTCTCAGGTCACGAGGTTACAATACTGCTTCTACTAAACATAATCCTTATTACCCAGTGCCGTGCTAATAGGCGGGGGCGATCACGTCTCTGCATTGCCAAAGCACGCTCACTAGTATGGTGAATCTAATCAAGTTTTATTTACTTATTGTGCCAAGTGGTCAGCTTATAGAAGCATATCTCTGTATTCTTCTGAGTTGCATTTACATCTTATAAAGAGGTTTTCTAGATCTTCCTTTCTGATGATATGCTCTGTTAACTCTGTCTGCATTTTACCTTATTGATTGCACTGACGATTTTCTTATGTTCCCCTTCCTCATAAGATTTTCTTATTGTCAGAAGAGCACCTTGCATTCATCTTTAACAAAAAATAAAAAATAATAATAATAAAATCTCTGTTCTACTCTAACAGCTTCTTCTGTTTTTTTTGTTTTTGTTTTTGTTCACTTCTATGTTCCGCATGTGTAAGACTATTTATAGGCTCCATGTTTTTTGTGTGTTCACTTCTATGTTTCGCATGTGTAAGACAATATTGTCTCCATGTTTTTTTTGTTCACTTCTATGTTCCGCATGTGTAAGACAATATAGGCTCCATGTTTTTTTTTTCACTTCTATGTTCCACGTGTGTAAGACAATATAGGCTCCATGTATTTTTGGTTCACTTCTATGTTCCGCATGTGTAAGACAATATAGGCTCCATGTTTTTTTTTTGTTCACTTCTATGTTCCACATGTGTAAGACAATATAGGCTCCATGTTTTTTTTTATTCACTTCTATGTTCCGCATGTGTAAGACAATATAGGCTCCATGCTTTTTTTTTTCACTTCTATGTTCCGCATGTGTAAGACAATATAGGCTCCATGTTTTTTTTTTCACTTCTATGTTCAGCATGTGTAAGACAATATAGGCTCCATGTTTTTTTGGTTCACTTCTATGTTCCGCACGTGTAAGACAATATAGGCTCTATGTTTTTTTTTCACTTCTATGTTTAGCATGTGTAAGACAATATAGGCTCCATGTTTTTTTTTCACTTCTATGTTCCGCATGTGTAAAACAATATAGGCTCCATGTTTTCTTTTCACTTCTATGTTCAGCATGTGTAAGACAATATAGGCTCCATGTTTTTTTCACTTCTATGTTCAGCATGTGTAAGACAATAAAGGCTCCATGTTTTTTTTTCTCCTTTTTACTCCATAAAGATGTCCACCACAACAGTAGATCCCATTTCAGGAAGCCTAACACAAATCACTTCATGCACCCCTGCAGTGGTGGCTTTTTAGCACTTTTTTCCCATGATGAGGCATAAAACTCTTCCTAAGAATGTCATAATTCGTTCATTCACCATGATAATAGTGGTTGAAGGCCTATTCACCATGACAATAGGGGTTGAAGGCCTATTTACCATGATAATAGGGGTTGAAAGCCTATTCACCATAATATGGGTTGAAGGCCTATTCACCATGACAATAGGGATTGAATGCATATGCATCATGATAATAGGGGTTGAAGGCCTATGCACCATGACAATAGGGGCTGAAGGCCTATTCACCATGATAATTGCTGGTTGAAGGCCTATTCACCATGATGTTGTTCGTCCATCATGGGTGATGAAGACCACTCTGTTCATCCAATTATTTAGGAATATGTTAGGTTAGTCTATGGGTACGAAGGTGACTGATGAGCCCGATGCGGGCCTGGAAAGATCTCGGACAGTGTGGGCAGGGAATGTTTGCTTCATGTGAAGGTTTTATTACATGGTCCTTTCTAGCTTGTCTCCGCTGTTCCTCTTCTGGATGATTCGCATGCCGCTGCACCTTTACGAAGAGATGTGCGCCAAGCAGTTTGGTCTTGCGCAGCAGCTTCCCATGTGTCTGGGTTTATGTCAAAGGTTTTCAATGACGTCTTTAACGTGTCTTTGAAGCGCTTCTTTTGGCCACCATGGGAGCGTTTACCCTTCTGCATCTCACCATAAAAGAGTATCTTTGGCAGTCGATGGTCTGGCATGCGGACTACATGACCTGCCCAGCGAATCTGTGACTGCATCAGAATAGTATCAATACTAGGGATACCAGCTCTGTCAAGAACAGCGGTATCCGGGATCTTGTCTTGCCATTTGATGTTCATTATCTTCCTGAGACAGACTGTATGGAAGTGGTTGAGCTTCTTTACGTGGCGCCTGTATACAGTCCATGTTTCACATGCATATAGCAGCACTGGAAGCACCGCAGCTCTGTACACCTTCAGCTTTGTCTGTAGACTAATGCCACTTCGATGCCAAACGTTGGTGTATAGTCTGCCAAATGTGCTGCTGGCTTTGGAGATCCTGGTGTTCACCTCATCATCAATGACAATGTTCTGGGATAGTGTGCTACCTAGGTAGGAGCTGGTTGGTATATGATTTCTGTTTTCTTCGTGTTGATGGTAAGCCCAAAGTTGGCGCAGGCTTCGGAGAATCTATCCACACTATGCTGCAGATCAGCCTCTGAGCCAGCATTGAGGGCACAATCATCCGCAAACAGAAGATCTCTGATGGTGTGTGATTTGACCTTGATTTTTGCTTGAAGCCTCCTAAGGTTAAACAATTTTCCATCAAACCGATAACTAATGTCGATTCCTGTGTCCCCGTCTCTAAAAGCATCAGTCAGCATAGCAGAAAACATGATACTGAACAGAGTCGGTGCAAGTACGCACCCTTGTTTAACTCCATTTCATACCTGTCAACCTGTACGAATTTTTCGTACAATGTACGGATTTTTGATACTTTTAGCAGTGTACGGCCGTACAGACTCATTGTACGGATTTTTCTCCCCCTCCCTCCAATTTTTTTTTTTTTTTTTTAATTCTAAAAATATTTTCCAACCCAAGTTTTTTTTAAATTTTAAATCAGAAAATATTTTCTAGCCCAGGTTTTTTTTTAAACCAATTTTTTTTATTTTTCATTCCGGAAATCTCGGCGTTCGTTTTTAAGCTGAGGTCTCTCCCAGCAACCTATCAAATCCTTTGGCACTCCTCTGAATACCGGTCCCAGATGACTCAATACGGTTTGTGTTAGAAAATATCCCTTACAGGGCCTCATTGTGACATATAATAAAAAATATACGAGTAGAAATGAATGGGAAACTACTCTTGAAACACAGAAATTGCCAAAAAGGAACTTTTCGCGCCCGGTGAAGTGAAGTGAAGTCAATACGTATTAATAATGTTAGAAAGTTATATGTTGAAATTTTCGCACAAAAGTTGTAAATACTGCCCGAAAACATGTTGTTTGTGACTATAGCGCCACTTAAACTCTGCTAAATAAGAATGAAACTTTCCACGACTAGTGCCGCTTTGGTAACGTTGTTTCCTGTTCGCTTGCATCCATACACCTTCAATAGTTTGGGTGTGAATTTCACTGTGTACAGGGCCAATGAAATTATTAGCATGAACAACAACCGTATGATCATAGATGCCATGGTTCAGTCGACCAACGTTGTTGAGTATTAAAATGTAATGTTAGATTTTTGTTCCCCATTTAATGTCGCCTCTGAACCGGCATTACCAAATGACGCCCTGTAATGGATATTTTCTAACACATACCGTATTGAGTCATTTGGGACCGGTATTCGGAGGATTGCCAATCCTTTTATACCCAAGAATTTGGCAAACACTTTGAATTCGGCCTCAAACGCTTTCGTTTTTCGGCGTGACATCGCGTATTTTTAAAGTTACCTGTTATCAACGACGCCATTTTGTTTGAAAAAGCTAAGTACTTATAACTTGGTTAAATATTGCTGTTGTTTTGCTTTGTTGCAATTTAATCGCGGCCTTAATCTTTCCAGTTAGGCCTACATCTTGCCCCTCAATATATTTCCGATAAATTGTCATAATATTCTGTGTATACCCTACATAACTAGAAAAAAAAAGTTTCTTTGCGTTGAGTATAGGCCTACTTTATTCCAGCGCTCGAGATTAGCTGCTTAATTTTTTTAATAAAGTGGCAATCTGTTATCACTTTAAGCTACCAACTCGTAAATAATAATTTTGTAAATTTTTGGTGGTACGTTTTTTCTTCCTAGATTTGATATTCTGTTCATAATTTTTTTTTTTTTGTTGTTGTTGTTGTTGCTGGCTTTTTGTTGATTATGCAGCAAAGATATTAAAGTAGTAGCTTCAGGGTTATATGATCTGAAAGTAAATTTTAAATCGAAATTGCATGAACAAATGTTTGCAATGAAGAAGGGAGCATCTATTAAGATCTTTTTTGCTCAGCCAAAGCAGGAAGAGGGTGGCATTATAAGGGCTGAAATTTTATTTGCCAATTTCATTGCCCAGCATAACTTAACTGTATCTGTTGCTGATCACTTTTGTGACTTGGCGCCTGTAATGTTTCCTGACAGTGATATTGCCAGAAAGTTCCAGTCGAAGAGGACCAAGACAACACTTATCATTAAAAACTGCCTGGCTCCATCTGCAACAGAACCAGTGATAAAGCTGTGCAGGGAAACACCCTTCTCATTAATGGTTGATGAATCAAATGACAAGAAAACAGAGAAGTGGTTAGCTATTATGGTGAGAGTTTTTGAAGAAGGATTGGGACTAAGAACGAGATTGTTGGACAGGCCTGTATGCAGTGGTGGAACCAGTGAGGTGATATTCAGTGATGTTGATAATCTGTTCACAAAATTTCATATTCCATGGAAAAATTGCATCGGCTTTGCTAGTGACAACTGCAATGTCATGGTGGGGAAATCAAACTCAGTACTTAATAGGATCAAGCAGAGGAACCCTTATGTTTTTAGTATTGGGTGCATTTGCCACCTTGCAAATTTATCCACACAGACTGCAGGAGGTCCATGAATGTGGACACACTCACTTCTATTTTACAGTGTAAGATTAACATTGATACACGCTGTGCAGACTTTAAGCCCACAAATGTAATTCTGCAAAGTGCTAAAAGTGCATGTGTTGATTATAATACAAAACATTGTACATCGAAAGAACAGTGTACATCATGATCACTAAGTTTTTTTTATATGTAAAGAACAGTTTGAGACTATTAGCATGTTTTATATCACAATAATTCAAATAATAATAGATTTGTATATGTCATTTCTCATTTTAAAACTGTATTGCGTATAATTTATTAATATATTTTTTGCGTAAGGATTTGTGGGTGTTTGTAAGGATTTTTTGGGTCCGTCGTACAGATTTTTGTCTCAGGAGGTTGACAGGTATGCCATTTGAGATGGGGAAAGGCTCTGATAGCTCACCGTTTTCCTGAACTCTAGCCTGCATTCCATCATGCAGTTGCTGCACTATTGTGATAAATTTCTTTGGGCAGCCGTATTTTGCCATGATCTTCCATAGACCCTCTCTAATGACCGTGTCGAACGCCTTTGTCAAGTCAATGAAAGCTGTGTACAGGTCACAGTGCTGTTCTTGGCATTTTTCTTGTAGCTGTCTTGCAGCGAACACCATATCTGTGGTTCCACGTTCTTTCCGGAATCCACACTGACTTTCAGGTAAAAGACCTTTGTCAAGATGAGCCGTAAGGCGATTCAAAAGGATTCTGGTGAATATCTTCCCAGCGATTGATAAAAGAGAGATGCCTCGATGATTGTTACAGTCTTGGCGATTACCTTTACGTTTATATAGATGTATAATTGACGCATCTTTGAGATCGTGTGGGATGGTTTCACTCTGCCACATTTGCTGGAAGATCATGTGAAGTTTCTCTATGAGAACTGCACCGCCATTTTTATAAACCTCAACAGGAATTGAATCAGAGCCAGGGGCCTTTCCATTAGACAGTTGACGAATCACTTTTTGAGTTTCCTCCAGAGTTATAACATCATCTAATGCTTCATTTATAGGAATTTGGGGCAGGAGGATGATGGCTTCGTCGTTAATAATTCACCATGATAATTGCTGGTTGAAGGCCTATTCACCATGATAATAGGGGTTGAAGGCATATGCTTGTTGGGGAGCTGAAGGGTGATGATGATAAATGGATCCATGATTCATGTGGTACAATAAGATTACCTATGTGCAACTGATGAAAAAAAAAACACCACGTTGAATATCTGAGGAACAAGAGCTGAGACAAATCACCAGTGATTGACAGGACACACACTGCGGAAACCTGCTAATAACATTACAAGGCAGTCCTTGTTCTGGATTCCGCAATGTAAAGGAAACAGAGGGAGATGAAAGCCACATGAAGAAGGAAATTGGAAACTGACTTAAAAGGATAAAAAAAAGACAAGTGAATGAATGGCACAGGATAGGATGACCTGGCGTGAACTGATGGTAAACTCCACAGGAAAAAGAAAGGATATAAATGAATGACTGAGACAAAGGGTTATTGAGCACATATGGGCTGATAGAGCAAATAAAATTTCCCATTAATTGTTTCAATTGTAAACCAGTTACTTCCAACAAACAAATTCTATTTTAATATTGAAACAGAGAATGAAAAAAGCATGATTTAAGCCAGCAGCAGGCAACCCAGGAAAAGTGGAGATCTGCTTTATGAACAAAATCTTTTTTTCATCAGGGTAAAGAAATAGGCATTACTCTATCTTTTTCCATTTCTGTCCTGCAATAGAAACGCTAAGCTCTCTATGGATCAGCCTAATAAAAACCATATTTGTTTTCAGAGTATTAGGAATAAGCACATATGAAACTTTTACCTCTGCCATATGCTTGGCTTTTTGCAAATTCATTGACACAGCAGTCAAAAAATCAAAATAAATGATATTTTACGGAATAGTAAACTTCATTTCAAAGATAAGACTGTGTTCCTATCTCATGGTAAACTTCACGTCAAAGATAAGACTGTGTTCCTATCTTTTGGTAAACTTCACGTCAAAGATAAGACTGTGTTCCTATCTCATGGTAAACTTCATGTCAAAGATAAGACTGTGTTCCTATCTCGTGGTAAACTTCACATCAAAGATAAGATCGTGTTCCTTTCTCATGGTAAACTTCATGTCAAATATAAGACTGTGTTCCTATCTCATGGTAAACTTCACATCAAAGATAAGACCATGTTCCTATCTCGTGGTAAACTTCATGACAAAGATAAGACTGTTCCTATCTCTTGGTAAACTTCACGTCAAAGATAAGACCGTGTTCCTATCTCATGGTAAACTTCATGTCTAAGATAAGACTGTGTTCCTTTCTCATGCAGTTCACGAATAAAGTGAATTTTAGTAAGCTAATGTGTGGGCTTTCAGTGGAAATGTGAAAAATGACTTTTACTTCAGGCGACACCATATTTGTTAAATAGCGGTTACAGAAAGTTACAACAAAATTTCCTTGGCTTAAAAATTCTTTCTTTTCCATTTTGTCATCTAGAGATCGACCAGTTGAAGACCCCTGATTTAAGCTGTGGGAATTTGGCATTTACATTAAAAATAATCTTCTGTGTTATATTAAGTTAACTGAGTGTCTGAAACAAAACAAAAATTATATTTAATACTAGCAATAACCCGTCAAACTTGACGGGTTTTTAATTATAGTGTGCTGTTTCCGTTCCCGGATGAGCAGATAGAAGTATATTCTAAGAGTGTTTTTGATTTCTTTCCATTATACAGTGCAATCAAACTGTTCACGAACACCATCATTTGAACGCTTTTCTTTGTTGATTGTAACTATTTTCGGGAGAGTATTTATAATGGAAACAATACAATTTTTCAACACGGTTGCATTCCTCAGCTGTGACCAACGTACACACGGCGAGAATTATGTTATCTTAGATTCAATATAAAGTTCTTTGATGATAACATTTCGTGTGAAAGTGTGTGGATTGTTTTCAAAGAGTGTTCCCTGATAATAAGTGGTTTTAACAAAAACTTTCAAGTGTTCATGATTTGTACATAGGGTGAGGGCTCATGCACACCAATTTTTACGCACTTTTTCTTTGTCAAGCGCTACTAATTTCGTGAAAGAATTTTAAAAAATAATTAATAAAACCAAAGTATTTGTTTTATATAACACCCACGCCGCGCAAGTTGCACACTGTGCGTTGCACACTTTTTTTTCTGGCGCAAGTTACTATTTTGAGTGAGACCGACCGACGTAACATACATCGGTAATTATGTTAGTTGGGATCAATCGTCCCTACACTGAATGACTTTATTCACGCTACAGTAAAGAAATAAAGAAACAATAAAACACATATATGTATACATATTTACCTGTATTCTTCAGTGAAGGCTGGAAAAAGTCTTGATTCAATTCAGTTTTTTAACCTAAAAAATATGATACATATATTAATATATTAACCTTCTATTTTATATTTCATCACCAGCATCATCAACCTTCAACTCATCAAGGAGCATAGGCTTTCAACAAATTTATGCCAAATCTTCCTGCCCCGTGCCATCAGCTCCAGGTCTTCCTCATCATTTTCATTTCTGTCTCTAGTGCTCTTCTCCAGAAGTCTTTCGGTCTACCTCTTTTTCCTTTACTCTGTACATTCCAGAACAAAGACTGCCTTATAATTTATAACGTAAGGACTGCTTTATAAATTAAGTAACAATGTATATACTTAATACTGAACTAAATTCTCTCTCTATCTCAAAAATATACAATCAATGAATACCCTTTAGCTCCCCGAGGAGGATAGGCCTTCAACAACACATGCCAAGTCTTCCTGTCCTGTGCCATCCGCCCAAGTTCTTTCCATGTTTTCCTCATCATTTTCACCTCTGTATCCAGTTCTCTTCTTCATGTAATTTTTGGTTTACCTCTGCCTCTCTTTCCCTGTGAATTCCAGAACAAGGACTGCCTTGTAATGCTATCAACAGGTCTCCTCAATGTGTGTCCTATCCATCGCCAGCGTCTTCTTCTCAACTCTTGTTCCACTGGCACTTGTCTGGTTCTTGTCATCAATTCCACATTTGTGACTTGTCATACCATTTCAATCCTTCTATTCTACGCAAGCACCCATTTACAAAAGTCTGTAGCTTTTTGGTTGTTGTTTTTGTTGCTCTCCATGTCTCAGAGCCATACAATAGGACTGACTTCACATTTGAGTAGAAGATTCTTATTTTCGTGTTGGACTTGATTTCTCTTGTTCTCCATATGTTTCCCAATGCAATGAAAGCTCCTCTTCCTTTTTGTATTCTTATTTTGATATCACTGTCTGTCCCTCCAACTTTGTCTATATTGCTGCCAAAATATGTGTACGATTCTACATCCTTTAGTGGTGTTTTTTCAAGTTCAACCTTGTTATCATTTCTTGCATTTATTCTCATAATCTTTGTCTTTTCTGTGTGTATTTTCAGGCCCACTTGTAGTGACCTCTCATCGAGAATTTTCATTTTGTCTTGCATCTGTTTATGGTTATGGGACAAAAGAGCTAAGTCATCTGCAAAATCCAGATTATCAAGCTGTTTAGTCAGATTCCACTGGATTCCATTTATGTTGTGTGATGTTGATGTTTTCATAACCCAATCTATTGCTAGTAAGAAATGAAATGGAGACAAGAGGCATCCCTGTCTCACTCTTGTTCTAATCCTAAATGGTTCTGTAAGTTGTCCTTCATGAAGAATTCTGCATGTCATGTCTTCATAGGTCTTCCTTATTAAGTTAATGATCTTCATGGGAACTCTATAATGCCTCATCAGTTTCCAAAGTGACTCTCTGTCTACACTGTCAAATGCCTTTTCATAGTAAACGAATCCAATGTATAGCTGTGAATTCCATTCCAGACTTTGTTCAACTATTATTCTCAATGTGGCTATCTGGTCTGTACAGGATCTGTTTTGTCGAAAACCTGCTTGTTCATCTCTCAGTTGCTTGTCTATGGACTCTTTTAATCTCTCAAGGATGATTCTGTTTAATACTTTTCCTGGCACTGATAGTAACATTATTCCTCTATAATTTGTGCACTCTTATAAATTTCCCTTCTTAGGCAACTTGACTAGATAACCTTCGTTCCATTCTGCTGGTATTTCCTCTCTCTCCCAGACTTTGCCAAGTAGTTTGTATAATATCTCTGTAGAGGAATCAATATCTGTTTTGATGGCCTCTGCTGGAATTCCATCTGGACCAGCTGCTTTTCCATCTTTCAGAAGCTTTATGGCTTTCTTTATTTCTTCTCTACTTGGTTGTTCACAGCTGATTAGTAGCTCCTCTTCTGTTGGCTGGATGTCTGGGGGATTAGTTGGAGCTGGTCTATTGAGAAGTTTCTCAAAATGTTCTGTCCATCTCTTCATTTGTTCTTGTATATTACTAAACTACCTCACGGTGAGAGACAGCCATGTCCTTTTTAGGATAGTCAGGATCCTATTTGGTTCTCCTCTCTTTGTCTAGCTCATGTATGGCTCCTCGAATACCGCTTGTGTACGGCGGTGGCCACATCCCGGGCAACAGTCTTGGCTGACTGGCTAAACTACATGGGTGGAGTAGGAGCAATCTTACTCAAGGGAATGTCCATCCCTAGTACACAAAGACTGAGACGGTGAGTGAGGCGGAGGAATCTGAGAAGATCAACGGCTCTCAAAGCGAAACAGCAAAGTGTGTGGCGCACTAGAGGCATGTCGGACATAGAAAAAGACAATGGCTAGCCACCATGGAAGAGATTGGGCCTTACCACGTACTTCCTACAGAACGTAATGGGATCACAACAACAAGATAAGAACCGATATGTAGAGAAATCTCTGTCCCCTGGGGAAGAATCTACTGTACAAATTAACAGGGAAGAGGCAACTCCTCTAATGAGTAAGGAAGTACATAATGACAAATTAAAACTGAGAATCATAAAGTGTTATATATATTCTGCATTTCTGTATGGTGCAGAAACATGGACGATGAATAAGCATTTGGAAGAAAGAATTGAGGCTCTTGAAATGTGGATATATAGAAGAATGGGGGCGTATCTCATGGAAAGAGATGAAAACAAATAAGGAGGTCCTAGAAAATCTAGGTATGAAAAGAGAACTAATGAGAGAGGTCAAAGTTCGGCAGCTAAAATACTTTGGCCACATAAAAAGGCATAACACCTTGCAGAAGACCATAACAGAAGGGAGAGTTGAAGGCAAACGTGCAAGGGGAAGACAGCGCTATAAGTGGGAAGATAACATCAAGAGATGGACGGGAAAGAGTCTATCAGAGTGTACCACCAAGACAAGAGACAGAAGACGTTGGAGATCCATTACAGCCAACCTTCGTTGTGGAGATGGCAACTGATGATGATGATGATTACTAAGCAATTTTCTATTCTTATCTTTTATGAGGCCATTTGCTTGCTTATATTTCCCTGTTAGCTTCTTTGTGTTGTTGTACTGGTCCCTCATATTTCCTTTGGCTGCAGCTTCCTCTGCTTCCCTTGCCAACTCTGCAATATACTTCCTCTTGCCTCTTTTGATGTTTCTTCTTACTTCTTTGTTTGTTTCTATGTACACTTCATGAGCCTTGGCTTTGGAGCTTCTGATTTTGCTTCTGTTTAAATCTGCGTTCTTGTTTTTTTTGTCTTCTATCTTGCTAATGGTTTCTGTTGTTATCCATGCTTTGTGCTGATGTTCTCTTTTTCTCAGTACTTCTTCACGTCTCGTTCCATATATTTTTAACTTGTTGCCAGTGGTCTACCGTATCTGCTTCATCTTCCAGCTGTTGGAGTACTTAGTATTTGTTGGATACTGTAATTGAAAATTTTTCTCTTATTTCCTGATTTCTTAGATATCCCACATTATACTTTTGTCTACAGCTATATACTGTTGTAAATTTCTTGAGTTTTAATTTTGTTTTGGCCAACAGAAGATGGTGGTCTGATACCACATCTGCTCCTCTACATACTTTTAGATCATGCAATGATGACCTAAACTTCTTACTTATGCATATGTGATCAATCTGATTCCAATTCTGTGGTCTGGTGATATCCATGTTGCTTTATGTATTCTTTTATGTGGAAATATGCTTCCTCCTATAGCTAGTCGATTTGAAGCACAGAAGTTAGCTAATAGTTCCCCATTCTCGTTCATACCTAATCCATGCTTTCCTATGATTTCTTCAAAGCCGGTGTTGTCTGTTCCTATTTGTGTGTTTAGGTCCCCCGTCAAAACTGTGATGTCCTTTCTTTTCTTTTTGTCCAAGACATTTTGTAGTCTGGTGTAAAAGTCTTCTTTCTCAGATTCTATTTTATTATTTGTTGGTGCATAACACTGGATGATATTTATATTTACTTTCTTTTTGGCTGATTTAAACCTTGCTGTTATAATTCGGGATCCCATTGCGTCCCATTCTATAAGTGTCTTCTGTGCTTCCATAGACAGCATTAGAGCCACACCTTCACTGTGGTGGGCTCTTTCCTCCTCATGTCCTGAGGACAACACCATTTCTCCTGTGATCAATCTCCTCCTCTCTATGCCCTTCCACCATGTCTCGCAGAGACCCAGGATATCAATCCTGTAATTTTCCATTTCCGCTGCTACCTGTGCAGTTTTCCCTTGTTCACATAGAGTGCGAAAATTCCAGGTGCCAATCCTGGAGATTTTCCTACACAACAAAAGGTTAGTCGGCAACCCAGACTCCTTTCGGCTTTCTCTGGGTTGCTTCATGCGCCTCCTTTCCAGAGGACCTTCTTCTGAGGGCAGCTGAGTTGATTTATCTCCAACTCGAAAAAAGACATAAAATTAATAAAATAAAAAGGAATATGAAAACCTGCCTGTTCTAGTTTGTTTACATAAAAGTAAACTCTTAATTTAAAATTTCTGTCCATTTAAGTCTGTTTATATTTGGGGACTGTAGACGCAGCAAGAGAGATGAATGCAGTCAGCGACTCATAGCTTGACTGCTTGCGTCAGCGAACCAGAGCTGACCAAGGCCCTACTCCACCTCCAAGTGGTGGTCCTGGAAACAGGCTGCATCACTGCAGTCTTGCTGAGAGAGTAGGGATCGAAGAGGGAAGGCAAACCCGGTCCCAAAAAATGCTGTGCGGAAGTCAGATGTGTCGGGCCGAAAGGCGCAAATATCACAGCTTCGCAGTAAACAGCGACACAACGCAACCAACGTCCTTTTCAGGACGAACGAGGAAGAAGAAGTTTATATTTGAGACCATTGCAATTTCACACAATCAAAATGTCCATTTAAGTCTGTTTGTATATGAGACCATTTCAATTCCACACAATCAAAATGTCCATTTAAGTCTGTTTATATATGAGACCATTTCAATTCCACACAATCAAAATGTCCATTTAAGTCTGTTTGTATATGAGATTATTTCAATCCCTCAGAATCAAAATATGAAACCTAGCACGTCCTAATTGAAATGAAAGGAAATAATATAACAAAATATAAGAAAATATAAATAAAATAAAAAGCAATCAAAATCTTGATGACTTCACAGATCTGTAATCAGAACACACACAGGGAAACATCAGACACCATTTTCTATTTATTAATTCTGAACCCGGCACTCTCAATCAAGAATAAAAAAATGAAACAGTTAAATCTTTCCAGACCATGAATTTTAAAACCGTGGATAGAATTTAATTTGAAGAAATTCAATATCTGCGTGGAATGTTTGACAAGTTCTAGTCCAAGGATTGAATTTGCCAGGGGGTGAAAGATAACCATCATAACTGGTATTGATTTTCTTTCTCTTTTTTTTCTTGCCCTGGTACAATCAGTTAAGTTCAGGCCATTTCAAATACTCTCTGGCCAGACTCCATTTCTTATGAGTCCCGTTACTGAGAAACGAATGCATTTAATGAATCATGTCAAAACTGGGCACGGAGTTTATGAAGTGATGGCATACCAAGGGATCAACCTTCTATGCCTTTCCTCTTAAACTTCTCCTGTTATGGCACCAATCCCTTTAAGTAAAGTAATGAAGATGAGGAACATCTCTGACGCCCCACCATGGGAATGTGAGGTTGCTACTACTGACACTGCCACCACCACACACAATAAAATCCACAAGTATTACTAAGAGTGTGGGGGGAGGGGGGACCTCCCTGCTTGGGAAACCAAAGGTCTTTCAAATTTCCCAAAATGTGGTTGCACCTTACTTTGTATGACAGGAGTTCCCTCCCTTGGTAATACTTCAGCTTGTATCTTTACATCAGCAATTTACTGAATTCATCAAACACAAAATTGGACCCAGCGAACATAATTTGGGTGTTTGAAGTCACAATCAAGAATATTTGTCTTGGGCTGGGAACACTTGTGATGGGTCCACTTCTTCTCGTGTCTCCCCATGAGCCCATCTCTGATAGTGATTAATTGGTATGCACCATTACAATCTAACCAATGGAAAGCGAGCAACAAAACTGGAGAAGCTCTCAAGGCGAAGCTGATAAATTCCAAGACGATGTTCTCATTTTCTAATTCTGTGACCTCTGGTTTATGTTTTCGGCAAACTTTGTATTTATCTATGCCATTCTTGGCGGAAAAAAGAACGCCATCTAAATTGAACATCTTGAATGAGATAGTGGGTACAGTACCATAGACATGACAGTATTCCACATAAGGATAATGCATCAAAAGATATGAAATTCATCATATGACATTACATATTCCATCACAAATTTTTGTTAAACATATTGTGACACCCATCATTATTTATGCAACAGTTACATCATCATCATCATGTTCATGTTCCTCTCCTTATGGAGCATGGGGGTCACTACTACAGCTGGTCCTCTTGCAGGAAGCCTGCACTAGGGCATTCATGTGCATACTTCTGTATCACTTTGTTTTACATCATGAAGATGCCAGCCGCGGACCAACCTCATATTAGTCACCTTTTATGACATGCGTGAGGGAGCAGCAGTACTATTCCGTCTTTGCGTCACCAAAACCTCTCCCCCCCCTCCCGCGATCTACATGTGTCTTTTTCTTTAAAAATTATTTTGCACTATGAGATTCTCTGAATATTCATCTGAAAGAAAAAAAACCTTAATTATGCGTACTTCTGTGTTGTAAAAGATGACTAATAATGGATTATGCATGGGGCTGGCAACCTCATCATGTAAAATAAATTGCTCAAGAAACTACTGCTACAAGAGTCTGTGCTTTCACGTAGGATTCCGTCAGAAGCCATCAGCAGAAGTGGCTTCATGCTTCATTAGAAGTATACACAAATCACTGGAAATGCTCAGATTCAATTCAGCAAACAAGAAGAGAAACAATGAATATAAAAGGATGACAGAACAAATACTGAACTTAACAGACAAAAGAAGGAAACAGCAAAACATGACAAACAATGCCACAAAGTAGAAAAGCATTTAAATGGTTTGTTTTGTTCATTCCCATGGTTTTGAGTTTTCACATGTTATTTAACCCTTGTGGAATTTGGGGATAGGCTTTTGGGCTTTCTTGCAACCCCAGAGGACTTCCCAGCTCAACGGGCTCAACACCAGTGGAGGTTACACCACACCCACTAACTGGTGGGTGATGCAATGTCATGAGTTGGATGGTCCTCTAACCAACAGGGGGACCATTTTAATAGTTAAAACACTGCTCACAAAATAGGAAACTAACAGGCAAGACAAGACACTTCAATACAGGATGTCTGAAATCAAAGGACTGTTGGAATATTAATGAAGAAAGAGAACATAGTTGAAAGATGGAGTTAATATATATGTTAACTGTCTGGAGAACAACGACCAAAATTAACAGATGATAATTTGTGGCCTGGGTAAATGAACCTTAAGGTTAAAAGCTGAGTATGTTAACTATGAGTTAAGCACAACAGAGACATTCATGAATAAGGATTGCTAAATCCGTTCAACCGATAAAGTTTGAGATAATGCTGCCGAACAACTGATGTAAACAACCTTGGTTATTCTGACACTGTAGATCTAGGCTTTTCCTGTGGAATTTCTGCCATTCTGAAACGTGTTGAGTTGAAGTCATGAGCTCCAGTTTCTCCAGCTTGACTTGCATTTAAAGGATCATCATATCTGGTCCCAAGCTAAGAGGAAAAATCGTGTGGCATACTGTGTATTCCCGCCATCCAGAGGGGCTCTCCAATTAGGAAGAGCTAAAATACTGTGCTCTGGTTCTGGGCTCTCTCAAGGAATTGTCACGTCCTACACAGAGCCACTTTTCAGCTCCCCCTGTGTGACGATACGGTTGTGCGATCTCATGTCCACTCCGTCTGTATCACTTTTGTCTTCATTTTTCTCTTCCTCTCACTCATCGCTTTTATTTGGCATAATTTTTGCCCTTTCATTCATTATTATGTGGCATATTTTATGCACCATTTTTTCTGAAAGGATACAGTATACATGATGAGAGAGAGAGGAAGGGCAGAATTTCAGACGGCCTGCATGCCCAATTCTTCATTCATCATCATTCATAACCCTCCACTCCCAAAGGAGCATAGGCCTTCAACAAACACATGCCAAGTCCTCTTGTCACGTGCCATCATCTCAAGTTCTTTCCACGTTCTCATCATTTTCACCTCTGTTTCCAGCTCTCTTCTCCATGTGCTTCTTGGTCTACCTCTGCTTCTCTTGCCCTGGGGATTCCAGAACAAGGACTGCCTTGTAATGATATCAACAGGTTTCCTCAGTGTGTGTCCTATCCATCGCCATCGTCTTCTTCTCATCTCTTGTTTCACTGGCACTTGTCTAGTTCTTGTCATCAGTTCCACGTTGGTAACCTTGTCATACCATTTTAATCCCTCTATTCTACGCAAGCACCCATTTATGGAAGTCTGTAGCTTTTTGGTAGTTGTCTTTGTTGTTCTCCATGTCTCAGAGCCATACAATAGGACTGACTTCACATTTGAGTTGAAGATTCTTATTTTCGTGTTGGATCCGATTTCTCTTGATCTCCATATATTTCCCAATGCAATGAAAGCTCCTCTTGCTTTTTGTATTCTTATTTTGATATCACTGTCTGTCCCTCCAACTTTGTCTATATTACTGCCAAGATATGTGTACGATTCTACATCTTGTATTGGTGCTTCTTCAAGTTCAACCCTGTTTTCATTACCTGCATTTATTCTCATTATCTTTGTCTTTTCCCTGTGTATTTTCAGACCCAATTGCTGTGACCTCTCATCGAGTGTTGTCAATTTGTCCTGCATCTGATTACGGTATGGGACAGAAGAGCTAAGTCTTCAGCAAAATCCAGATCATCCAACTGCTTAGTCAGAGTCCACTGGATTCCATTTCTGTTGTGTGTTGTCGATGTTCTCGTATCTCTTTGTAATCTGTCTGACCAAACGGTTCTTTGGAAAACGTGTCATGTCTTCATATGTTTTTCTTTATTAAATTAATGGTCCAAATTCCATTTGACCCCAGTGAAAAGCTGATGATCAACATCTCTGTAGCCGTGTTGATATCTGCTTATGGGCTTCTGCTGAATGCCATCAGGGTCTGTTTAATGGCTTTCCTTTATTTCAGAGTTGACCTTCAGAAGAACTCTGCATGTCATGTCTTCATATGTATCTTTATTAAAAATGATCTTCAGGGGAAACTCCATAATGGGCCTCATTAATTTCCAAGCTTGTATTGTGCGTTTTGTCAAAAACCTGCTTGTTTCATCGATGAAAGAAGAAATACTGTCTGACCAGACATCTGTCCGTGGATATCTGCTTTGATGGCGCTCTGAGGCACGCAGAAGCTTAAAGGCGCTGGCTGGAAGCTGGTCTATAAGGTCCTGTCCAGGTATATTGCTGAGCAGTTTTCTATTCTTGTCTTTTATGAAGCAACTTGTTTGCTTGTATTTCCCCGTTAGCGGATAGTCATTACATCTTCTGCCAACTCCTCAATATACTTCCTCTTGGAAAACTTGGTCACAATAACTTCTGGTTTTGCTTGTGGCTTTCTTGTTTTTTCTGTCTTTTAGACAGGTGCAGCTCATTCCATACCGGAACTGCCAATATTACTGTTTTCTTATTATAAAATTTGAGGTCGCAAATTTGTCTCTTGTGGATATTAACTATAATTTTGCAATATTTTTGAAACACAGCTGATGGGGAATATGATCTAAAATTCCCCTGACCTAAATCAGTGCTAGAGGAGATTTGATTGGTTTGATTTCTTCAAAGAGATGCAGGAAAAATAAACAATGCATTCTATTAGGAAACATTGGATGATATTTTACATTTATTTTCTTTTAGCTGTTTTAAAAGAAGCTCGGCGAAACACACCATCTGTGTGATTTGAACTGAGAATGAGAGATATAATCTAGTGAACTCAGAAACACAAAACAGATAGCTTCGCAACTTCAACCGAGCAACTCCCACAGTCCCAGAACCTATTTTATATTTGAAGTTTTTTGTTCGGTTTAAATCTGAAAGTTTTTTAGTCAGCATGGGGTAGGGAACCGCAACCAGAAAGAGAAGGATCGGACCTAGAATTTCCGTTCTATATCAAAAAGACTCTGGACATATCGCAGTATTTGGGCAAACTGTACAATACCCAGTGAAACCTTTATCTCTTTGAATCTGTAAGGAAACGTAAACCCCAGCATGATCATGTTGACACAAGCTATTTAAATACTGTCTGACCACAGATAACTGGATAACTGGGGTCACCAAAATATTAACATTAATATTTTAAACACGATGCAGCATTCTATTGGAACAAAACACCATCTGTGATTTGAACTGAGAGAATGCAGTCAACGACCCATAGCTTGACTGCTTGCATCAGGGTTAGCGAACCAGAGCTGACCAAGCCCGTACTCCACCTCCACGTGGTGGTCCTGGAAACAATCTGCAGCAGTGCAGTCTGGCTGAGAGAGTACGGATTGCAAAGGGAAGGCAAACCCGGTCCCAAAAAATGCCGTGCTGAAGTCGGATGTGTCGACTGAAAGGTGCAGATATCACAGCTACGGCGTAAACAGACAGAAAGCAACCACCGTCCTTTTCAGGGCGAACAAGGAAGAGGAAGAAGAAGAAATACACAGACTGTCAAACTTCAGGACCAGGACTTTATAAATATAAGACTGGAAACCTAGGAATTGGATCATCAGTCATAAGAGAAATAATATCCCAGACCAAGTGTATCGCAGAACACCCATCGAAGAGGAATTACTAGTTTCCCAGGCCAAGTGATTCATAGAACACCGTCATAAGAGGAATTTCTCAGACGAAATTGATTCGAGAGCATATGCACCGATATTGCTTGCGTCCATCTGAAATCTGCGCAAGGAGATTGTGTATTCCAAACAATTTGGGGTAAGTTGTGAACATTTCTATTTCAAACGTGAATTTAACATGTTTTCTTGCTAGTGGATATATATGAGGTTGGCAACCTCAACATATGAAAATAGTATATTCATGAGCCACTACAGCAAGAGCCAGTGATTGTTTCTGACTAGTCATGTGGGAAACCTGAGAGCAGAGCGACCCCAGACTCCAACTGGAGCAGTGATGAGTGATAACTACATCATATGTGCCTCCAGTGTAATATATTATCTTGTGAGATTTATGTACCTTTTTTAATTGTAATTCAAGCAAATCATTATTCACGCACTCCAGACGCAATTTCCTAGTTAACACCCAGAAGGATATGTGTGAATTTTCATCATATTCCCTGAGTTACACTGTGTGCTCTGGAATTTAATTCTTCTGAGAGGTTAACATTGGTGGGTGGAGCGCATGACAATGGGCCTGTTAGTTTGCGGCAAACAAATGTACTCAGCAGGCATTTGTTAATTTCTATTTGTCTAAAGTTCGTGGTTACAAGCCATCAGACGATTTGTGATACTAACGCCGCTAGTGTGAGAGAAAAGCATCCACCATAACCGCCTACAGTGGAAGAGAGTGTGGAGAAGGCTTTCGACTAACAGAATTGATTAACCACAGCTGCAGGACTCACTCATACAAGCTAAGTGCTAACTAAAAGGCACCAGTAAAAAGGACATTTCAGTTAAACTTTAAGTATAAAGTTAAAATTCCACCTACGTCTCAATGATGAGAACTTTATAACTATCAAAATTCCACCATAATAAGCATCCACCATAACCGCCTACAGTGGAAGAGAATGTGGAGAAGGCTTTCGTCATAACAGAATTGATTAACCACAGCTGCAGGACTCACTCATACAAGCTAAGTGCTAACTAAAAGGCACCAGTAAAAAGGACATTTCAGTTAAACTTTAAGTATAAAGTTAAAATTCCACCTATGTCTCAATGACGAGAACTTTATAACTATGAAAATTCCACTAATCTTTCCATATTTATTTCAACCTGTTAAAGACTATTTCACTATTAAAATTCGTTACCTGTTGTTTTAAAACTAAACAATAATAGTTGATTCAGTTATATGTATGAAAGTAAACGTATGAGCCAAAATAATTAATATATCTATATATAAATACTTAGACCTATATTTACCTCTAAACAGAGCTATACCGCATAAGAGGGATTTCATTGGATACACCAACTGGGGGCTTTAACGGGCTAAATCATTGCTTAAATCCTTCACAAAAGGCGACGGTAATAATAAGTTAACAAATCGCTCAGCCCTAAGCAGCTTTTGTTCTTGACTTCTGGGAATATCTTCTGAATGCTCCCTTCAGGTAGAAGTGTTATTAACCTTCTATCTACATCTCTGCCAAGAGTAATCTTGCGCGCAGGTAGATACCTTGGAAGCCAATATTAAATAGTCTTGAGTTTTGGTCACTGTTGGACCCCTACTGTAAAGCAGGGGAGGCAATCCGTGACACCCTGCCTATCATAGGTTCACAGTGAGGTCCTACTGCATGCAGCCACACAGTTAAAAGCTAGAGTTACATTTGGGGCTCATAGGACTCCTCCAAGCTTAGTGTGCAATGCTGGCTTCTCAACATGTTTCACCCCATTGGGAATCCCTGGAAGTGTGTGGATGATTTCAAGAGTCAATGAAGGTGTAAGTAGCCTCACAGACAGAGGTTCACTTCCACATATGTATATTGTAGCATTGTGCATAGCTGGTGGTCATATAAGAATGACTCCAGATATGCCTCCATTCATATAAGGTGGTGTCTTTTGCCTTTCCTAACTCAAGAGCAGAGTCAGATACCCAGTTACAGCTGGGTATACTTGACATGACACTAAGGTTTTGCTCCTGGAAATCGGTAACTTCGCTGTGAGAGGAAGGCACTCTAGCTGATTAACCAACCGGATGCTCTTGTTGCTAGTAGGATCTAGTTATGTAGGTTTGAATGTCATAATTATATTTATTATTATGCTTTGGATATGTAGGATGAAGGAACGATGGCAGAGCGAAAAGTGACAACCTGTGTTAGAACAAATTAAAATTAAGAGACCCCAAGGGCATCCATAAAGTGCCTAGATCTACACTGTAGATAGTACCAAGGAGTCTTGGCTGCAAAAGAGCGAGAAGCTCAGCAGTCATAGTTAAACAACAACAACAACACCACTGTGACAGAGGATATTATGAAAATAGATTTCATATATCTACATTTTTCTTCCACCTGTCTTTCACCGGCTTCCTTATTAATTATGCACGGTGTTAACGTAAAACCCTCCTACACTCAGATATCTGTCTCTTTCTTAAATTAGCACGCCTATTTTATTTTCTTTTATTGTCTTAGGAATGTTTACCAACAGACCTATTTGTTAAACGCAGACCCCTTCACTTAGATATCTGTCTCTCTCCCTTAATTTAGCCACGCATATATTTTTTGTCTTTCTCTACGGTCTAATAGGCACTAGGAACGTTTGCAATCAGACACATAAATGGAACGCATAGAGAGGGGATGGGATGGTGGATTTGTAGAGAACAAAGGGGCGACTATTTCAAAAAGTTGTACTTTTGGCTCAGGGGGAGATAAGCTTATGAAGAGAAATCTAGAGCGTTTAGTCTATAGGATGTACTTTTGTTAGTAATTGGTCAGGGGGAATAATCTGAAACCAAGGGCAGATAATCACGGTTATCTCCCCCTACCTCCGTTTGCTCCGAACGTAATTAAATACGGTGAGAATCGCTGCAGATCGACCGAAGAAAAGCCCGAAATCTGAGCGAAGGCGTCAGAATTGGCAAGTGTTAGTGAATTTCTTCCAATTTAATACATATCTTCTTCTTCTTCTTCTTCTTTGATCCATAACCGCCAACCGTCAAAGCAGTCAGCGGCCATCACGCCTGGTGGCGTCTTGTAGGGCAGCAACAAATTGATTCCACTTTGCTCGGTCGGCGGCCATCCATCGTACAGTGCCCCAACTGTGGTTCATTCTTTGCATCTCAGCTTCCACAGTTCTCCGCCAAGTTGTTTTTGGTCGGCCTCTCTTTCGCTTTCCCTCGGGGGTCCATAGCATAGCTGTTCTTGCGATGGTATCAGGGTCCCTTCTGAGGACATGGCCAACCCAACTCCAGCGTCTGCCAGCTATGATGGTGTGCATGTCCTCCTGGTTACTCCGAATAAGTAGTTCTTGGTTGCTGATGGTGTTTGGCCAAAAGATTCGGAGAATTTTCCTTAGGCAGATTGTGTGGAAGGAGGACAGTTTCGACATTTCCTTCTCTGTTACTCTCCAACATTCCGCACCATAGAGAAGCACAGAAAGTACGCAGCTCTCATACAGTCTTAATTTGGTGTTTGTGCTGTACTGGGAAGACTTCCAAATGTTGTTGAGAATAGCAAAGGCTGTTCTCGCTTTATTCATTCTGTTGTTAATGTCCTTGCTTGTTCCGCCGTCAGGTGTTACTATGCTTCCTAGGTAAGTAAATGTGTCTGTCTGTTCTAACTTCTGGTTCCTTACTGTTATTGGCTCAGGATTGCCCACATTTAGTGTCATGACCTCCGTCTTCTTCAGATTGATGTTCAGGCCAACCTGCTTATATCTGCCTTTAAAACTCAATTTATCCAGTACCAATAGAATTTCAGAGAACATCTAGCTTCGAATTCTAAGATCCCTTATAACAGTGGAATTACTTAGTTTTTCGAGTGGAGATCGTTTATTTCTGTGTTTGCGGTAAATATTATAATAGAAGTTTGAGTGATTTAATTGTTAAGTCCATCATTTTATTTCACTAAGATCTTTCTGTGTAGAGTAATTTAATGGCTAAGTCCATCATTTTATTTCACTAGGATTTTTTTCTTTTTTTTGTGCTAACTGACTAGCGAACTAAACATAATCTATAGCTAAACTGTTCCGGCTGTAGCGTTAATCTAACTAACCGATTTAACCAGTAAAAGATATTTAATTGACTAGTAAATGCATTGTTCATTATGAGTATTGACGAAATATATATTTATTTCTAATTCATGATGATTAATTTTATAAATGACTAGAATTTACTTCACGGGAGGTTTTAAATGATCATATAAGCTCTAGGCTTGTAGTTTCAATTAAAGTTAAATAACCGAAGTGGATAAATATATTATATTTTACGCAGGTTTAGAATAGGATTGAGAATATTATATGGTGGTCAATTATTGTGTATTTTTTCTTCCTATACACAGTACTGGGTCAAACCCAAAACCTACCTGCGGTCTAAGCCTACGGCTTCCATATAAATCTGAGAATAACTATATAAAAGAACATTTTTACTTAGTATCTGGGTCTTCAAGATAACCCTGTCTGGCTTCATGTTTACACCCAGAAAGAGACAGAGTACCAACCCAAAAAACCTTAAGAGTGACTTTGTAACTGGGCCTATAGATCCAGATTTCTTTTTCCCAATTTCATTTACATTCAGCCCGTTGTGGCGACATCATCAACATTAACATTTCCCGACGTTTGACCATTTGTGGTGTGACAAGGAATTTTTATACTGAGAGAAGTTACCGACCTGACATTCCTATGTACTGGAAATCTCAAGCTACTGACACTGTGAGCACTGTTAAATTTCTTACCTGGACTAATTAATGTGACATAAACAGAAATCCTAAATAAAAGTAACAAAGTGAACGTTCCCCGGAGAAGTGGATTTAATCTGTCTTTGAGGAGCTGGGGTTTTCTTTGCCAAAATAACACTGGATTTGCTGTGTGCGTGTGTCCTAAAGATTGTTCCAGAATCTGCAAATCAAGTATTAGGTAAGAACGAATGAATGTGGCCACGGTTGTATGGAAAGAAAGAAAGCAGGAATGAGTAACTCTTTTATTGTACAATCCATGTACTCACTTTGTATATTTCTCACTGTGTTTTGCTAATACTGTTCAATTTCAGAATAAAATAATGTAAATACTCTGTTCTTTACAGTATAGTCAACGTCTATACCATAGTGCTAACCTTTTGGGGGTTAATTAACTTCTCTTTGTGGGATCTTGTATCAACAGGGGGGGGGGGGGGGGGGGATAGTACTTATGGGTCTATTTCTTTATTAATTCTGTACCCCTATGATGTTTTTTTTTTATATTCGATATATGATAAATATATATATATATGTTGTGAAGTTTTCTTTATGGTAAATAAAATTTACATAAACTGTATTTTCTGTGTTGGTCAGCTCATCCCAACATCCTCATTCCATTAAGTATAGTTTTCATGTTTGTGCATCTAACTGTCGTCACTTATCTGTGTGTGTGTATGTGAGTGGTGGATATATATATATTAATATATAAAAAGGGAACTGTCGGAACAACAATATTTTTTAGTCATAACCGATAGGCTGGGCTAGAGAAGTTTTTCTCAAATCCAGGGACAGACTTAACCTTTTCACCAACTCACTAGTGAAATCTATCTGTTTACCTTATCTCGCACTGAGTCATCACCTTTGTCAGTTCTATTCAGAAGGGACCTAACATTGTTCTTAATCACCTATCGAAATCTACCACAACCACCTTATAAAAAAGCTGGACCTAGTAAAGTGCATCTGTAACACTTCACTCCCCAATGGCAGTTTCTATAAAGTATTACCTTTACTTTTTCCTAGCAACAAAAGCCTTACAGGTACATGCTAGGTCAGCTACTGTTCACAGTTGTTATCTATCCCTATCCAGTTATTAGTGCTGGTAGCTGTAGTCGTACCAACATACATTTTTTTGTCCTGCAGTTTCCAGGGATCCTTGAAAACATAAAGTAAAAATGGGACTACTAAACCCCTCAGGTGTGTCATACAAGGCAACTAATTTGAGGTTGTGAATGGGGCTAGCAACCTCACAATGTAAAACATATTGCTACAGAAACCACTGCTGCAAAAGCATGTGAATGCTCGGGGTACAGCTGCTGCGGTGACTTGATATTCCATTAGGAGCTCAAAAGGAAAATGATGATGATATGTTATTTGCTTCCATATATGGTGTAGCTTCCTGGACAGGTCAATATTTAGTGATGCCTCTAAAGATAGTGGCAAGTTAACTAACTGTAAGCAGGGGACATAATTTCAAGTTGTAAGGCACCAGCCGCTTTATCATATGATATAACAATAAAAATCCCTGGCTCAACCTTTAGTCATTGGCCTCAGATCTAAGAATATCAATGGAACCTGAATATAAGAATCTTCAGCTCAAAAGTCATGTCAGTTTTATTGTTATCTACACTGGATCTACAATATGCAGATGACACTGCACTTTTCGCACACTCATATCAAACATCAAAGAAAAAAAAACAAGACAGACTGAATAAACATAGCAACAGGTGGAACTAAACATCAATCTCAAGAAGACAGAAGTCATGACACTCAGTGTATGACACCCTGCACCCATAACAATAAGAGACCAAGAGCTAGAAAATACAAACATATCTACACACTTCTGCCAAGAGTAGATATGCTCAGCAGCTATGGGATATTGACAACATACTTAGGAAGCAAAGTAACATGGCGGAACAAGTAAAGACAACAGTAGCTGAATGAATAAAGCCAGAATAGCCTTTGCCAATCTAAACAACATCTGGAAATTCTCCCAGTACAGTACAAACACTAAATTAAAAATACGACCAAAGACGCAGCGAAAGAGATGAATGCAGTCAGTGACTCATAGCTTGACTGCTTGCGTCAGGGTCAGCGAACCAGAGCTGACCAAGACCCTACTTCACCTCCAAGTGGTAGTCCTGGAAACAGGCTGCATCATTGCAGTCTGGCCGAGAGAGCAGGGATCGAAAAGGGAAGGCAAAACCAGTTCCAAAGAATGCCGTTCGGAAGTCGAACGTGTCGGGCCGAAAGGCGCAAATATCGCAGCTTTGCTGTAAACGGCGACACAACGCAACCAATGTCCTTTTCAGGATGAACGAGGAAGAAGAAGAAATTAAAAATATACAAGAGATGCATAATTTCTGTACTTCTGTATGGTGCAGAATGCTGGAGAGACACAGAAAAGGAAATGTTCAAACTGTCCTCTTCCACACAACCTGCCTAAGGAAAATTCTTCGAATTTACTGGCTGAACACCATCACCAACCAAGAACTGCTAACTCTGAGCCACTAAGAAGACATGCACACCATCATAGTGGATAGATGCTGGAATTGGGTTAGCCACATCCTTAGAAGAGATCCAGACACCATCACCAGACCTGCCATGCTATGGACTCCAGAAGGAAAGCGAAAGCAAGCCGCTCAAAAGCCACCTGTCATAAAACTGTGGACGCTGAAATGCTAAGCATGAACCAGAGCTGGGGCACCACACAAATGATAGCTTCCAACCAAGCAAAGTGGAGACAGTTTGTTGCTGCACTACAAGATGCCACCAGGCGAGATGGCCGCCGATTGCTTTGTCGGTCAGCGGCCAAGGACCAAAAAAGAAGAAGATATGTATTTGAGCCTGTGCTTGAAATAACTAGTGTGTAAATGTATAAACAAGGACTTGAAACAGATGCTAAAAAAGAATGGAATGATTGAAATATGGAAGAGATAGCTTAAGAACCATACAGTCTGAATAAGAGGTGGCAAGCTAATGCCTTATTGTTTACTTCAAAGTACAGTGGTCAGCTTCTGAGAAAGATTCAGTCAAAACGATTTAGGATTCCTAAACCTAACCCATTTCAACCAAAGATTCCTTTTTTAATGTTATCAATTTACTTTCAACTGTTGACAGTATATCTGAAGATCAGTACAATAACTGTTTTATAGTGCCAAGCCATCACTACAACAGCAATTCAAAATGTTAAATTCATACCGGAAATGTTAATGTGCCTCCCTAGTTTTACAAAATAGGAACATTCATAACAATAATAATACACATCCGTATCCTCTGATCTGAACATCAGAAAACTGAAATATTCTCAAAATCAAACTGTTTTTTTCAGCCAAAAGCATTTTGGGCAACTTTTCAATAGTGGTTTTGGGCAACATCTGGAAAAAGAACAAAAATTGGGTTTCCAAAACACAGCTGTCTGCGACGATTTCGGATAAAAGAATATGAATCTGTAATAGCAAGCTTATTATATAAGGCAAATGGTGCACCATAAACATTACAGCAGGGTTACCTTCTTCATTAATTTCCCTTTTTGCTCCCTGAGGAGCATGGAGCTACAACTGCAGCTGGTCTCCTTGAATAAATCCTGCACCCAAACATTGATGTGCTTTTGTAGCACTGGTTTCTGTAACACTTTGTTATACATGGTGTTGCCAGTCCCATCTACAACCGCATATTAGTTACCTAGGTTCAAATGAAGAACACTGGGACATGTTCTTTGATACCATCCAAATAAGTCGTAACTTTGTTAGTGTAAGGATTAAGGTTAGGTTTAGGATTCCTAAAGCAAACCCTAACCCTTTATTACTGAATCTCTGAATTCTTTTTTGAGACCTTAAAGAGTAAACTGGAGGCCGCCATATGGCAAAAAACGTGGCACTTCGCTTCAAGTTGGAATTTTTGTTTGTTTTTATTTTTAAAACGGCCTTAGTGTTTGTTAAACATTATTAATTTTGACAAAGCTCGAAACAGGGTTGGTGTTAGGTTAAGACTAGCTGTTTGAATAAGCTCAAAACAGGGTTTGGGTTAAGTTAAGGCTAGCTGTAAAATATGGGTCGTCTGTTGGATACAGCCTTAACAAAGAATTCAGAAATGCAGTAAAAAGGGGTAATGGCTAGGAATCCTAAAGATGTTGGTGACTTACTTGGATGACTTCGAAGAACACAACCCACTGTTTTTATTTCAACCTACATATGGATAGATGTCTGGCAATATTGGACAACATGGCTGACTTTGTCTGCTGCCGTCGCCACCTACCCCAGTCGTCTTTTACGACCTGCTAGATGGACGAGTAGTCCTATTCTTTCTGTGGCTCCTCAAAAACTCCCAGGAACTAGGCCTAAAGGGTAGGCTAACATGATTACCAACCTACTCTTCGAAAAAGCTGAACGGACTGAAACTGCGATGTAACGTGTCAGAATCTGATTCAACGTACTTAAGTAACAGTATGCCCAGTTTTAAATAATTGTTATTCACTGTCATGAGTAACTGCTATCGACTCTGTGGACTCAGTTCATCTGCGTATCGCAGGCATACAATCGTATGTCTCTCCTAGTCCTAAGCCGGTGCAAAAAAAAAAAAAAATTACCGGACCGGCTATCCTCTGGACAATAGAAAATTCAATATATATTAGTGTTGCAACGTCTTTAAAATTCATCATTACTTTCTCTAAATGTATATAGGGCCTACATAAAGTTCAACAGCAAATGAATTAAGCTTACTTTTCTTTTTCTCTGGTCTTCGCAAAATTTATTCAGTGATTTCAGAAAACATTTCTGCCATCTTGGAAGTAAACTTCCGGGTGTTTGTTTTCGAATCAAATTAAATTCGCCATGCAATACAAACATAATGTACCGCTTTGTAATGAACTCTCATATTTTAAATTTTTTCTATTAAAATTTAAGCTATGAGAAGTTTCCAAATACCATAAAAGAACCATAAGAAGTTACAAGCACGATTCATTTCAATATCTTTCGAAACTGAAACTCAGGCCCACTTAATTAAACATGATCAGCAGTTGTGATTGGCGATTCCAATGTTGTCAACGTAAATAAAGCACGGGAAACTATGGAGCAAAATCCCACAATAGAAACTCTACACTTTCATGACATTGTCCTCTAAGCTCGTATCAAACTGCGAGAGGTCACACAATCAACATACTTGTAAACGCCATTCACAAAGCGTACACGAAGGCGTGCTGACAATCTCCCTTTTTAATCATAACAATGAAACACGTATGAATTCAATAATAATAGCAATACATTGTCGGCAATAACCATGTGACTGAATCAACAAGTCCTACTACCACTGGACTATACAACAAGGCTGTACAAAAGCCAGCAACCATAAACAGAGCACGATTAATATGCAATGCGGCTTCTAAAGCCGGCCAACTGACATCTTTCTCTGTCAGGCTTCCTGTTCACTCCATTCCATTGCACCCCTTTGCACCATTTTCTTTGAAAGCTGATGTGCGCACCAAAATATATGTTTATTCCACCAAAGTCCATGTGCGCAACAAAAGATATTATGTGACATCTACCCCCTTCCCCAGAAAAGAAAACGGAGTTTTCTTCTCTCTGAGAGTAGTAGATTGCACACCAAACAACAAAATATTAGACAAGTTCAACCCAAAAAAAAAAAACAATTTTACACTGGTGTACGTAGACGTCGTGCCTACGAACACATATATCTCATGTCCCAAAAATTACAATCTAGACAGAGCATCTGCCACGACATTAAGTCTACCCTCTAATGGGATAATTGTGAACTGGAACTGTTGTAGCAACAAGGCCCAACGAGTCAACCGTGAGCTTGTCGACTTCGAAGATTTCAAAAACAGTAGAGGTCGATGATCTGTCTGAAGTATAAACTGGGACCCTATCAAGTAACGGGACAGTTTTGACACTGCCCATACTATAGCCAGGCATTCTCTTTCGATTGTTGAGTACCTGGTCTCTGCCGGTAACAGTTTCCGACTAACATACATCACAGGATGTAGTGTACCCTCGTGGTCTTGCATAAGACATGCGCCAATTCCCACAGATGACGCGTCGGTCCGCAGTATAAAGGGTTTGCTCAAATCAGGCAAAAGAAGGATTGGTCGTCTGGAAAATAACTCCTTGATTTTTGATAATGCTTTCTCGCATTCTGCCGACCATACAACCCTGTTAGGCATCCCTTTAATAGTAAGAGAGGTTAAAGCATCAGAAATTGTAGAAAATTGAGGGATGAATTTGCGATAAAAATTGACAAGTCCCATCAGGCTTCTGACCTGCTTCTTAGTCCTAGGTGCCTGTAGTTCTAAAATTTTTGTAACCGTGCCAGTCTCGGGTTTTAATAGATTATTACCTACGATAAACCCCAAAAAAACTCAACTCACTAAAACCGATACAAATCTTACTAGGGCGTGCCGTTAAACCATGCTTACGTAAACAACGCAACAGGGAAGACAACCCCGACATATGTTGTTCCCATGTTTCATGGAACAGGCAGATGTCATCGATGTACGTAATCACATCCGTACGATGACCTAGTAACTTTCTCATCATTCTGACGAAAGTTGCGGGTGCATTAACTAGCCCGAAACACATAAAATTAAACTGAAATAATCCCTTTGGGGTAGAAAATGCCGTCAAAGGTTTAGCCGACTCGACAAGAGGAACCTGCCAGTATCCCCGAGATAAATCCAGTTTACTAAAAAAACCTGGCATGGGAAAGTTGCGTAAGGAGGTCCTCTTGGTTCGGTATTGGCTCAGCGTCAATCACAGTGACACTATTTAATTTACGGAAGTCGATGCAGACACGCAAGGATCCATTTTTCTTTCGTACCACGACCATAGGGAAGGAGTAAGTAGACTCCGATGGAGAAATGATCCCCAACCGTAACATGTCATCTAGTTCTTTTTCAATCGCCGACTTGAAATGTAATGGCTGCGGATACGGCTTTACCCTGATCGGTTGGTCGTCCGTCAGGATGATATTGTGGCAGATCAAATCGGTACGTCCTGGCAAATCAGTGAGAACATCCTTAAACTCTCCAATGACCGATCGTGCCTCCGATTTCTGTGTTATCGTTAGGTCGTTACATATCTGCACATTCTCCCAAGACTCAGAAGGAGCAAGGGGAACGAGAGACAGCTGGAGATTAATATCATCTCCCATGTCACCCAATTCATTAATGACCACAGAACATGCCATCTTCGGGGTCTCCCCAGACAACCTAGTGTCCACCCCTTTTAGAGCCTCTGGCCGTTCCATATAAGGTTTTAACATATTAATGTGGAATACTTTCTCCTTGTTCCGAACCTGGATTAAATAATCAACATCCGTTACCTTCTTAAGCACCTTAAACGGCCCCTGCCATGTAATGCTCAAACGGTCTTCCTTTGATGGAAGAAGAAGCCATACCTCTTCACCGGGAACCAAGAACAGTAGTTTTGATCCGCGGTTAGCGTATTGTCGGTACCGCGCCCCCGCCACGGATAAATTATCACGTGCCACGGCACACGCTTTGACAATACGGTCACGCAGGTTTATGACGTATTCGTAACTGGAGACGGAGGACCCATCAGAACACCCACCAACCAGTATATCTTTCAGAATGTGCATTGGGCCCCTCGGATTCGCCCCGTACAATAGTTCAAATGGGGAGAACCCGGTGCTCTCCTGAGGCGCCTCTCTATAGGCAAATAATACTGCTGGAAGGAATTTATCCCATTCCCGGGGAAATTCAGCAGTGACCTTGGCCAACATATCCTTCAATGCGCCATTAAAACGTTCACATACCCCGTTTGACTGGGGATGATAAGGGCTGGTGAACGATTGGGAAATGCCCAACAATTTAGTTATCTCGGCCATTTCCTTGGAAATGAATTGACGTCCCCTATCTGACAATATTACCTCAGGAAACCCAAACCTACTGAACAACATCTGCAACGCATCCGCCACAGCCTGAGAGGTGATAGTCCTCATTGGCACAGCCTCGGGCCATCTTGTGCACAGATCCACCATTGTCAGAATAAAACGAAAGCCTCTCTCTGATGCAACAGAAAGAGGACCAACGATATCGATTGCAACTTTCTGGAAGGGGCGAACCGACAAATCAACAACCTGCAACGGAGCCTTCGGTAATTTACCTTTATGTGTCACTGGCTGGCATACCCTGCAAGACCTGCAGTATACCTTAATGTCTTTGTTGTATGCCGGCCAATAGAATTGTGACAGAACTCTATGGCAAGTTCTTGCAACCCCCATATGTCCAGCAAACGGTGAATCGTGTGCCACCTGCAACACCTTTGATCTAAAGGCGACAGGCACAACCACCTGGCGCTTGAATTCGAATTGGCTGGAAAAGCATCTGGTAAGAACATCATTTTTCAACTCAAACCAGTAACGTGCCGACTTCGTGCACTTTACATCACCATTTTGGGCCAAATTGTAACATTTCTGCAATGTTCCATCAGCTCGCTGCTGCTGGACAAAGTCCGATGCTGGTACATCGGGACCCGTGGAGGCAATACATGGGACCGCGTTAGATGTCGGTAGTTCCCGCTGTATCGCCAATGAATTGTCGTCTGATCTGGTCTGCGCCCTTGTGACCACCACATTGGCCACAACTGACCGTTCGACCTGCCATTTTGTGATGTCGGCCTGAGTACAGTCACGAACACCACGTACGTTCCCTATAATCAAATCGACCACTGGAGCCTCAAGAACACACGCCTGCACCCGACCAGAAATAAAGGGTGTATCCACCTCTATAATGGCTAGGGGGTAATATTCAACATTTCCCCCAAATGTCACGCATCCGACAGTCTTACCAATAAGGCACGATTCGTCAATACATGATCGGCGCACTCCTATCGTAGTGCATCCTGTGTCCCTCAACACAGACACCAACCGGTTCTGAACCATGCCCTGGTGTAATTCTAAGCTTCCGCTCCCATCAAGAGAAGAGAGGCAAGGCAGAGTATGACCACAAATTAGTAATGGTCTGCCATCAGGTTCAAACAAAGGCCTACATCCCTCGCAATCTTCGTTATTAAAGGTTTTCAGAACGCATGCAGCATTAGCCTTTTCTGAATTGTTTGGACAGACTCTTGCAGCATGTCCCCTTCCGTCACACGCGCCACAACGAAGCTGACCACCATCATCTTTTGTAGGACTACCCTTTGGTGAATTGGGATGTTCTTGCTCCCGTTTGTCATCCCTGTCATTCCTTTTACTCGGACCACTTCTTCTATACCAGCGGTGATCGGGATCGCTGGTAGTGTCTATTCGGACTTGCCTCCGAGTAGACCTTTCATGTCTATCTCCCGTGTATCTAAACGGAGATCTATCCTGACGGTAGAACGATTGATTTTTCGGGGATCTGTATCCCTTAAAGTTATCATAGTTCCCATGAGATCCATGCCCACTAGAGTATTGCCGATCAAACCTTCTCCTGGCAAACCTGTCCGCACTCTTGGACCGATGTTGCCGGAAAGGTTTCCCAATAACCTTGCCAACACATGTAGCGAAAGGCTCAGGGACAAATGACTTGTGAATTGTCTTACCAGGGTGAGCGGTAACTTACTGCTGCCCCAACTCTGACATAGCAGCAATGTCTCTAGGTTTGCGTTCCTGAAAAAATGCAACCATGTCCGAACAACATGAGGACAACACCTTGTCCCGCAACATGAGATCAAACAGTCCATCAAAATCCCTAGTTATTCCCTCCAGCTCTGTCCATCTATTAAGGAGAAGTTTAATTTTGGTGACAAAAGAGCCGAAATCTTGGTCGGCACTAGGCATCGCATCTCTGAAACGAGAGCGATACCCTTCAGCTGTCAGCTTAAATTCTCTCAGCAATGTTGTCTTTACGGTATCATAATTAGTTCTGTCAGACACAGGCAAACTATATACGGTGTTTAAAGCAGAGCCGGAAAGCAATGCAGATAAAAGTGAAGGCCATTCCTCCTTCCTTGTCCTCCAGGCAATAGCCTCTGATTCAAATCTCTCCAAAAAGAAGTCCATGCTATCTACTTCCTCCCGAAAATTCGGTAATCGTAGCCTATAAGGGCGAGCTGGCTCCCTAGAAGTCGAACTAGGATTGCCAGCATCAAGCTCCAACTTTTTTATAGCAATTTCCTTGTCCGCCTCAATCTTCATTTTTTCTAACTCCATCCGTCTTAGATCTGCCTCAATTTTTTTATTTTCTGTATCTGCTTGAATCTGTCTCAGTTCTTTATCTGCTTGAATCTGTCTCAGTTCTTTATCTGCTTCAATCTGTCTCAGTTCTTTATCTGCTTCAATCTTCAATTTCTGTAGTTGACGCTCCTCATAGCGTTCTCGTCTGTCATCTTCTTGTTTTTTCTGTAACTCATTCTCTTTGTGTTCGGCCTTTGCCCACTCAAGCAAAGAATCCCCCGACTTTCCTATCTTCTCTCCAATTTCTATAAAATCCTTAAGGCTAGACATAGTATAGATCTATGTGCAATACAAATGCGGTGGCAAGCTAAGAAATAAGTAAAAGTATGAAGGTTCCCAATTCCTCAAATTGTACCCATACCCCTACAAAATTAATAATAAATATATTGTTGCACACGACCAATATATATTTGCAGACGATGGGTACGATGTACCTGCAGTCACGAATACACCTGATTAAAAAAAACAAGGAGGTGAAAATACAGTATGACAAGACAGTTCCAAATAAGGGATCCGATGAAACGAATCCTTGCTTGTCTATACCCAATCAATGTCAAGATACAATGACATAAATCTCAAGCTCACACAGTGGTAGCTTTAGACAAGGACATCTGCATAATGGCTAAAAAAATAATGTCCGTCTCTTTTTTCACCAATGCGTGATTTTACAAATGCATATCATATACAAAGGAAATCAAAAATTCATATACTATGAACAGTACATATAATGATGAGACACGAACTCACTTGACAAACAAACACCAACAGTACGATAAGAAAGTGATGACAGGTATATGAGATAGAAACACATAAGTATATACAAACCGTACTGTTAACAAACGAGAACAAGGAGATTGTCAATATAACTTATGTACAAGATAGCAAGAAGAAAACAGGAGAATACGACAGCAAAACATGACGAAAAAGAATACTTGCAAAAATATGACACTATGCATACAAACAAGACAATCACCGCTAAAACACTGAAAATGTGCACGGTCAGTTATGCTGGACAGTCAACAGGGTCAACTCTCTGTGCCTGTACCCCACTGCAACACTGACAGTGTTACTGCCTAAAGAAATCAGTTCAACATAATCCCTTTCCCATAAGGAAAAAAAAATCTGTTAAACACGCCACCAATACCACACTTAAAACCAATGCATTACAATAATAAGACAACAAAGACGGCACGAAAACCAGTAGTGGACGGTGAAGCGACGAGGTCTGTAGCAAGGCAATATCAAAAGGCAGAAAGAAGTCACACAAATAATTGAAATATGTAAAACAAATGAAATTGCAAATGAAAGTATCAGAGACAATGAAAAGAACAGATAATAAAATAGTAACAGAAAAGCATCATTACAATTATCAGCATATGGAGAAACGAGCTAAACGAAAAAAATTCAAATGAATGAGCAGAGTAGACCAGTAATTAAAAACATGACGATACGGGAAACACATAAAATAAAGTGACGTCAAAAAAAGAAAGTAGAACAGCAAGAGAAAAGAAAACAAGAAATATAACTAAATTTATGACTGTCTTTCTGTAAACTGAATCCTCAAATTTCCAATCCCAGCTCCTCAATCGAATGATGATAATGAATCACGAGACAAAAGCACGAATAGTACCAACAAATGTTATTGCCACAATCAGTTACGCTTAGTGCACTCTGCACTGTCCGGTTGCGGCAAAATGTTCTGAACAAATTCAAAACCAAGATCCACACTCGGCGTCAGTTATTCTCGTAGCTGAAGCCTTGAAGCCACCAATGGATGTAGTAATAAGAAAATACATCAATGTTCAGTATTTCCCATTCCGTTCCGCTCTCAAAAATCCACACCAATGTAACTGGCCTTCTTATGTCTGTGTCCAAGAAAGGCTATACCAGCATAATAAATGATAACTGGTAAACTCAGCGACGTCCAGAAATTATCATTCGTTATCGAACCATAGCTGCAGTAAGAAACGACATAAAGTCCATCAGCAAGACGTCACGTCTTTTATCAGCTGCGTAACATAGACCATTGCATCAGAAAAGTGTCATGGTCGTATCCGCCATTCACGTAGAATTAATTAGCACGACTACAATGTTCCGTCTCATCCAACGCTATATATAAGCATCAGCATTCACGGATAATGCTGCTCAGCAAATCACATATAGTTCCTCATCACGAACAGTTTCTCAGCACGACAATGATAGTCGGTAGTATTCACAAACGAGTTAAATTTTCATGCGGACAAAAGGTCACTGCAGCAGCGTCGCGCAATAAGCATGCACAGGCAAGGCAACGTATTCACGGTAGAGGCGAGCTGTAGGATGTGTACTGGCAGGTACACACGTGTAGTATCCACATAATTTGTTGTACCACAAATCCCAATGTAGGCGACGTCTTCGTGCTCTCAGCAGGTAGGCCACCACTGGACAACCGATAATCCAAAAAATCAGCAGGCAACTGCAACGACCGACAACTTTAAAACATCTTCGCCTACGCCTGGAAGGAACTAAAACCTCCTATTTTCCACCACAATTACGACAGACCCACAATTAGCTCTCCAAATCACTGACAATGAAACTAATCCAACAATAAGACGGCGTCGTCGTCGCTCCAGCCAGACAGGAACTCATTAAACATTAGCTTCATAGTCTTCACACTGCGCAATGAGTCCATGCACGAACTTGTAGCTTCTTTTCGCCGACAACAAAACCATTGCAAAATGTCCTCATCAGAAAAAACAATCGCACATATAATGGGATGCAACCCAATCGCCAACAAAAGCCTCGACAACTGTAAACTTGCTATGAGGGAGCCCGTAATAAGATCAATCCTACAAATATCCAGATACCAGCAGTCACTAACAAAGTGGAACGCTAAAATACACCTGTATAGAGGACCACAGCCCCCAAAAATATGTCACAGTATAATATCTACACTTTCATGACATTGTCCTCTAAGCTCGTATCAAACTGCGAGAGGTCACACAATCAACATACTTGTAAACGCCATTCACAAAGCGTACACGAAGGCGTGCTGACAATCTCCCTTTTTAATCATAACAATGAAACACGTATGAATTCAATAATAATAGCAATACATTGTCGGCAATAACCATGTGACTGGATCAACAAGTCCTACTACCACTGGACTATACAACAAGGCTGTACAAAAGCCAGCAACCATAAATAGAGCACGATTAATATGCAATGCGGCTTCTAAAGCCGGCCAACTGACATCTTTCTCTGTCAGGCTTCCTGTTAAAGATATTATGTGACAGTGAGCTAACGATTACTGAAACATTTAGAGAAAATGCAGGCCTTAGATTAATCACTGGAAGGATGAAGACTACTCCAATCCAGACAATGGAGAGATACACCATAACACCAACATCCACCCCTTGACTACAGTCGTGGGGAAAAGGTGTTTATTCACAGCGAGAAGCTTCTACGAATGCCATATCATCCAATGCATGCCAAACTCCATAGCTCGACAAATAACAGGTTGAAGAGAACCTGCTTGTTAAACATCTCAATACATCTGCATCAGTGTCATGAAGATCTCCAAAAACAACCTACCGAAATGGAAATGTTATTTGATTATGAGGAGCCAAACTACTTCCACGATAATATAGCTATCATCACAGAAGTCTCTGAAATAAGAAAGAAAGACCACCAGACCCTGCCACAACTAAAAACCTTGGCTCAGGGAATGATTGAAGAAAAGTACAACCCGAAGGAGTGGAAACACGTATACATAGATGGATTCGCAGAGGTGGCAGTTGTGACATTATTGGGTCGATCACTGCGGCAGTAATCAGTGACATTTGTTCTACTGACTAGGTTACGTGCTTTTCAGTAGTCAGCACCTTTTTTTTTTTTCTCTGCTATGTAGCAGATATTTTGTATTTTCAACATTCTTACACTCTTCTCAGCGATATGTCGTCATGTCTGTTTACCTGACCATCCCTGCTAGGGAAGGAACTGATAAGATAATATTAACCGACAACCATGTTGGTTAATTTCGGGTGTACCCGACATCAGGCTACGGAGTAACATTAAAATCGCCCCAGCGCAGTTGTTTAATCGCTGATAAGGCCAGGGTGCGTTCTCTGCCAAGATGGTAAAGAGACGGATTTTGTGTGCTCAAGGGACATATAACGAGATTACTCGTCTGTGCGACACATTTTGGACAGACATGCATGACATCATCGTTTCCGGCACACCTTGTTATAAAGACATTACTCTATATCAAAGTAATAATAAGTTATTTGTAAACATGGCCGATAGAGGATCGGATGTTTTCATTCCATATATGTGTGAGGTATTGCCTCCCCTGCTTTGCAGTAGTGGTAACAGTGGCCAAAACTCAAGAGTATCTATTATAGGCTTCAATGGAGTATCTTTACACAAGATTACTCTTGACAGAAATGTCGATAGAAGAATATTAAAGCTTCTATCACATGGGAGTCTTCAAAAGATATTCAGATAAGCGAAAACAATGCTGGCTGTCGCTAAGCACGTTAATTCTATAATCTGCCGACACTTTTATGAAGATTTCAAGCAATGGTTGTTCTAGCTCGTTAAGCCTCTACCGCTGAGTTAATCAGTGGAATTATTTTTATAATATATATATGTAGCTCTGTTTATAGTGTGTGTTTAGTGACTTTGACTGAGACAAACAGGTAGTACATTTAAAAGATTAAATTGAAGTTAAATTTGTAACATTACAAATAACAAAAGTTAATAATCTCTTTAGGTTTAACAGTTTGAAAATAATTTGTATAGTTATGGATAAAGAAAAGCTATAAACTTCATATTTGGGGATTGCGAAAAGGGTTAAGAAGTTCAAGTGGCAGCATATGTTTGAACTTAGCTGCCAATGACGGTTCTGTCTTTTCACACTGATCACTCGTCTCTGGTCAAGGTTGTCGGGTGTAGCTCGTCTTCTTCAAGGAAAGTCTACACAGTGTGACCTTCGTCTTAAAGCGTAGGCCACTGATCCCTTCTTGTTACAGAAATAGTACGTTCTGCTGGTACCACCAATACGCCAATCCTGGCTACAGACTTGTCCCACAGATGAATAAAATAGACGAATCGTTCTCTTACAACACGTGTCTGGGATTTCTTTTAATTTTACAATAGATTGCCCCTTCGTGTTTCTTCATTTTCCTAGTTCCAGTGTTCCTTATTAAAATTTGAAAGAGATTTCCTGTGCTTTATAAGTTTTATCTGGTTCTCCAATAAAAGGTCCGGATAACAATTAGGAATTATGAATCTAGTTTTCACTGTGGCGAGGTCTGATGTTGTCTTGGCGAGCGTGCAAATTACAGAGAAATAAAACTGTGAAATTGTCAGCCTTTATTCCCTCCAGTGATGTTATGAATCTAATCAGAAAGATCCAATCATTTCAAACAGGTCGGGTGTGGACCTTTCAAAATAGTTCCTTCACGGAAAATTTTCTCAAAAGGTCACGTCTCCCTTATATGGTAATGTGATGTCTTGCATACACTCTCACCGACACATTTGTAGATTCATTTTGTCTAAAATGTAATAAATCCATGATTATTTTTTAACCAAGGACCGGAAGCGGTTATATCATATTTGTCTGCCCACATGCACGGGTTATCATGTGTTTCGCCAGACAAACAAATCTGGTTCTATTCAACCTCCCTGGATAACCAAGCCCCGCCGCTTGAAAGGAGGGTCAGACCGATATTGTGATAAAATATTATCGCCGGCCGGGTCACCAAACCTGGCGAAGCGTAAATACGTTTGAGGAGGGGTAAACAATAAAATACGCATTACTCCCGTAGCAATTACTGCCATAGGGGAGTGGCGTGTTAGAGACTTCATTATGCTATGTCCAGCATAAAGAGCAAAATAGTGAAAATACAAATGAAAAGGCATTATTTATGCCAAATAAAAGCGATGAGTGAGAAAAATGAACAAAAAGAAAGAATACTGCCGGAAGGCTAAAGGTGTGAGAGATCACACAAAAGAGCATGTTCAGACGTTTTGTCACAATATGGGAGACGTGACTTTTTGCATCACGCATATTATTTCAGGCGGAAATAATTTTGAAATTACCCCACACAACACGCATGTTTGAAACGACAGGAGCTTTTTTAGCATCGTAACAAAATAACTGCGGGGAAGGAAATGCCATATAACCTGACCTTTTCGCAGTTTTAAGACACTGTGGAGATCGCTTGCGAAGACGAAACCAGACTGCAAGAAGTTAGAATTCAGAATTCCATTTTTACACGCTTTTATTTAACTTCACTTGTATGTCACTTTCATGTCACTTTCAAATCTTGCAATCGATTTTTCAATCACTTCTAGATGAGCAGTATCTCTGAAACTTGGCATAGTTGTGTATTCCCGATGACAATGCAATAATCATTCAATTATTTAATAATTTAATATTGTAATTATGACATTATGAGTAATTAAAGTTTTTCGTAAAGAAATGTAAACAAATCAGGGGCCATAATCAAGTTAATTAAAAATTCAAGAGTACATGGTGTGCTTAATTTTTTTCTATGCGTAAAACAGGGCAGTACTCAAACAAGCGTCCAGCTAAATCAAGGGAAAACAGTCCAAATTTTAAAATTATGAATCAAGGGAAAGTCGAGTTCGATCTCTAGATGGCCTTTATATTGAAGATACTGATTGCACCAAATTAACAGGCACAAAGCCATGTAATATTGACGCTCTAAAAGAAAGAGATCGCTTAAGAAATTTTAGACCAGATTTACAATAAGTAAAAATATTGTTTTTGTATGTCATAAATTTTCTAACACTTAAAAGAAGAAAACAAAAAATATAGAAAAAATATTTTAAACACACGCTTTTAATGCACTAAAAACCCAAAAATAATTGTTCAAGGAGTTTATAGCTTGCAGTCAAAAAATGTAACATCAAATTGACAAAAAGCGTGGGGGCGCTAATTCTGCAACAAATAAACTTGTGCTTTATACATCATTAGATACTTATGGATAAAATATATGATAAGCACTTAAGCGCCCCACGCTTAAGCGCCCCACGCTTAAGCGCCCCACGTGTGTTTAAAATATTTTTTTTAATATTTTGTTCAGACTGGACTTTGGTTGGAGTATTTTGAAGGACTTAAACAGCACAGGAAATCTCTATCATTTAATTAGGAACCGGGATCTGAGGAAACTGAAAACACGGAGTCATGAAGGGAATCTAGTGTTAAAATAACGACCCCCAAGAACACGTGTAAGAGGCCTAGTCGTGAATTTATTTATCTGAGCAAACAGTCTGTGAGCCAAGATTGGCGTAAGTTGTGCATTTTACATTTTATAATTTTCCTTAATAACATGTAAGCTAATTTACACACACACCCACACCCACACCCACACATATATATATATATATATATATATATATATATATATATATATATATATATATATATATATATATATATATATATATATATATATATATATATATATATATATATATATATATATATATATATATATATTGCCACATGAAAATTGATATGTGAAAATTGCTAAATGGATGTCCAAGTCATTTGAGGCTGGCAACCTCATCATATAGAATGATGAATTCATGAACGACCACTGCAAGGGCTGAAAACTGCTTTATTGCTAGTTTCTTAAACAGAACTAAAAATCATAGGTAGTCCCAAGTTCCATATGGAGCAGGGAGGGAAAGATGAAAGAAATGATGTACATTCTAATCTTTGTTTCCCATGCTTCTTGTGGTAGCCGATCTTCTCCCATTCTGCAGACATGGCCAAACCATCTTAGTTGGGACTGTTCTACTTGGATCTGCGGGGGGTGGGATTTTAGGCCTTGGCATATCGTCTGTTTGCGGACCATGTCTCTTCTTGTTACTTCAACCACCTTCCTCAAATACCTCATTTCTGAGGTTTGGATCTGGCTTTTATGGGTTGTAGTCATTGCCCATGACTCGCATCCATATATCAAGACTGGGACATAGGTGGAGCGGTATACAGCCATCTTCGTTTTCTTACCAACCTCTCTCTTGCTGAGGAATCCTCAATTTATGGCCTGAAAAAGTCTCCCAGCTGCTGCTTTTCGAGTGGCCAACTCTTCTTTGATACCTCCCTGTCGGTCTATAATAGCTCCGAGGTATTTAAAGTGGTCGACCTGCTTCAGGACCTGTTCTCCCAGCTTAATCTGATGTCTTCTTTCTTCTCGTGATATCACAATGGATTTTGTTTTAGAGCTGCTTATGACCATCTATTAAGTTATTTTATATTCATAGAGGGGGAGTTAAATGTTTGAGATCCTCACATGCGCGTCTAGTATTTTGTAGACGCACATTTGAGCGCATCTAGGTTTATTGTATGTTTAATTATTTGCGTACGATCGTGCAGCATTCTTAAACGGGTATGGCGCGGTTTGTCGCGGTGATTTGTTGCTATCCGGGCAACGTACTAGAAGGAGATCCATAGATCCTTCGTCGTGAACAGACGTTATTTGGCCCGGGATCTTATCCCAAGTCTAGGGAGGACACGGCCCTAAAATAATTACAATCTTCTGCGAGATTATGTTACTTTTCTTGTGCCCGACATGCCAAGAATAATGTATTGTTAATATTCAGCCAGAATCGGCTTATTGTAGTACTCAGCCTCTGATACATATTCCTCCAGTACCGTTTATTGCAGAGCTTCAACCTGACCAGTGGAGTCGGTTGTTAGTGTGTTCAATACAGTGCTAGGAGATGTTATCGGATCGTCATTAAATATATTTATGCTCAACGCTTTTAACATGGTTATTTTTGTAAACCATGCTTCCTACAACTTCGTTGCTGTAGAGCTTACGCTAACCTTGATGTGGTAGCGGTTAGTGTGGTCGGTCAACAACCGTAATGATGGTCTTTTACTATGTATATTTTTGTCATGAAACTACTGATGTCAACCTATATAATGTCTGAACTCCT